>CM045734.1:57876063-57926063 GCA_024760905.1 Plotosus lineatus
TCCCCAACCTGAGACCCTGACAGACTTTTGATCTCTCAAACTCAACCTTCACTGTGTGTGTGCGCGCGCGCGCGTGTGTGTGTGTGTGTGTGTGTGTGTGTGTGTGTGTGTGTGTGTGTGTGTGTGTTGATATCCTCTGCATTTAACCCATCCAAAGTGAGCACACACACTTTACGCAGTATGCTACCACACAAACTGGGGCGCCTGAAGAGCAGTTGGCGGTTAGGTGTCTTCTTCAAGGACACTTCAGTCATTTATGTCGAGAAAGGGAAGGTGCAGTCCACTGTCCCACCACCGGACATTATTCCCGCTGGTTCGGGAATCAAACCAGCAACATTTCAGTCCCAAGGCCACTTCTCTAACTATTAGGCTATGGCTGCCCTACACGTCTGTGCGTGTGTCTGGGATAATTATTAAACATTTCTTGAAATGAACTTAATTTCAAGTTCACTATTATGTTGTTTGTTGTGTTTTAAATTGTGTTTTCCAGTGGAGAAGGTTCGGAAAATCAGTGCACCTTGTAGGTTTTGATATAGGAGTGTCTCTCCCACATGTTCTCCTTAATTTGTTCATCCATTCATTTTATAAACAGCTTAATCTTAATTAGGGTCTTGGGAAGGATGGCGCCCATCTCAGCCGACTCTGGACGAAGGCAGAGTACACCCTGAACAGCTTGCCAGGCCATTGCAGGACAGAAATACGCTGACGACTACTCTCGCGGAAATGTAGCTACTCTTGACGAAAGTCAGAAATGGTTCTTTTACATGAACCTCTCACCACAGACAGTAAGAAACATGGCTGGCCTTTGATAACCCAGTTAGTGCGCTGGGGGGGACAGCAGTGACAACCCGGAGATAGTGAAACTTGAACCTCCGACCTTAAGATTGGTAATCGAGTGCCTTACCACCGGGCCATCGCTGTGTATCCAGTTCCCACCCATCAAGTATTAGCTTCACCACCACCGACCTGGGAGGGGTGAAAGTCTGGACACGCCCTCTCCGTAACATGCAATACTAGCCACCTGCCTCTTTTTTGAACTGCAATGCATACATATTTGGTTGTGGTCTAACACACTTGGAGGGAAAGCGCTATCCTCCCCTCATACGAATGAGCCCAGACACCTATGCTTGGCTGACGATCACTGTGAGTGACAGGGAAGTGAAAGCTTCCGTGAGAGTTCGGCTAATTACCTCCCATGGTCTCCCAGTCACGGTTGGCTGTGCCACATAGGGCTTTGAGTGCAACACCGTAGTTAAGGAACCGTCCACTTGATTCTGCACCGCTAATACATCCGTCCGATTCAGCCCATGCTCATGTAGATCATGATGCTGATTGGCTGATATGCACAATAATATTGATTGGCTGTTATGCATTATCGTGCTTTTTGGCTGACATGCACAGTGATGCTGATTGGTTGTTCTGCATCATGATTGGCTGATATGTACCGTGATACTGATTGGCTGTTATGCATCATGATGCTGTTTGGCTTACATGCACAGTGGTGCTGATGGGTTGTTGTGCATCATGATGCTGATTGGCTGGTATACACTGTGAAGTTGAAGTGAGCAGATGCCGGAGGAGTGGAGGAGAAGTGTGCTGGTGCCCATTTTTAAGAACAAGGGAGACGTGCAGAGTTGCAGCAACTACAGAGGGATAAAGTTGATGAGCCATACGATGAAGTTATGGGAAAGAATAGTGGAAGCTAGACTAAGGGCAGAGGTCAGCATTTGTGAACAACAGTTTGGTTTCATGCCAAGAAAGAGCACCACAGATGCAATGTTTGCCTTGAGGATGTTAATAGAGAAGTACAGAGAAGGTCAAAGGGAGCTACATTGTGCCTTTGTGGATCTGGAAAAAGCATATGACAGGGTGCCAAGAGAAGAACTGTGGTATTGCATGAGGAAGTCTGGAGTGGCAGAGAAGTATGTTAGAGTGGTGCAGGACATGTATGAGAGATGTAAGAAGTGGTGAGGTGTGCTGTCGGTGTAACCGACGAATTCAAGGTGGAGGTGGGACTGCATCAAGGGTCAGCTCTGAGCCCCTTCTTGTTTGCTATGGTGATGGACAGGCTGACAGACGAGGTGAGACAAGAATCTCCATGGACTATGATGTTTGCAGATGACATCGTGATCTGTAGTGAGAGCAGAGAACAAGTGCAGGAAAATCTAGAGAGGTGGAGGTATGCCCTGGAAAGGAGAGGAATGAAGGTTAGCCTCAGAAAATCAGAATACATGTGTGTGAATGAGAAGGACCCAGGAGGAACGGTGATGTTACAGGGAGCAGAGATAACGAAGGTGGAGGATTTTAAGTACTTAGGCTCAACAATCCAGAGCAATGGAGAGTGTGGAAAAGAGGTGAAGAAGCGTGTGCAGGCAGGCTGGAATGGTTGGAGAAAAGTATCCGGTGTGATGTGCGATAGGAGAGTGTCAGCAAGAATGAAGGGAAAAGTGTACAAGATGGTGGTGAGGCCAGCGATGTTGTATGGCTTAGAAACAGTGGCGCTGAGCAAAAGGCAGGAGGCAGAGCTGGAGGTAGCGGAGATGAAAATGTTGAGGTTCTCCCTGGGAGTAACGAGGATGGATAGGATCAGAAATGAGTATATCAGAGGGACAGCCCACGTAAGATGTTTTGGAGACAAAGTCAGAGAGGCTAGATTGAGATGGTTTGGACATGTACAGAGGAGGGAGTGTGAGTATATTGGCAGTAGGATGCTGAGGTTGGAACTACCAGGCAGAAGGCCTCGAGGAAGACCGAAGAAGAGATTTATGGATGTGGTGAAGGAAGACATGAAGGTCGTTGGAGTCAGAAAAGAAGATGCGGAGGACAGGGTGAGGTGGAGGCGGATGATTTGCTGTGGCGACCCCTGAAGGGAGCAGCCGAAAGTAAAAGAAGAAGAAGACACTGTGAAGTTGAACAGCTGTCATGTATCATGATGCTGATTGGTTGTTATGCATCATGATGCTGGTTAGCTGGTTTGTATATGGAGTTGATTGGCTGTTGTGCATTGTCGTGCTGATTGCTATTCGCTACTTTTTTAACAGGACTTAATGCTTAATTAACTGAAACACCATCAGGGTCATATTAAAAGATAATAGGGAACAAGTTACAAAATAAAAATATCTGAGCATGCAAAAATTGGTATTGAGGAAAGCCGCCATGTTGATTATAACGGCAGGAGTTTATCCTGCCATTCCTGTGTGTGTGTGTGTGTGTGTGTGTGTGTGTGTGTGTGACCGCTCACATGCCCGAGGGTCTGATATGCTCGAACAGGTGTGCATGTGGGAATACTTAATTCAAAACATCATGCAAAGCCGCCCTTGAGCTTCATGTAGTCCAAACCAAAGTCAAATGAGACAAATGCACTTAAAAACTCACGAGTGTGCTTTTTACAGAAACATGAACAAAAAATACAACAACAACATAAAGCAGGAAATAAATTGAAAAATGAAAAGCGGGTATCATACCGGAGGTTCAATTTCCTCGCAGAACAAAACAACCTAAAAAAGAAAAATCCGCCAGTGAGAAGATAAAGAGCCATGGTGTCTCTGAATGGCGAGGCGAATCTGGGAAGCACTTTTTTTTGATTGGAGAAGAAAGGAGAAGACGACACCCTTTAGGATCCCCTTCACAATAGCATGAAACTAGATCAGCATCGCCTCAGGCTTGAGGATCTTCCATTGTGTGCACTGAATGGTGCAGAGAACTCGTAATTACACCTTTATTCTGTGAGTGCTGGGCTCCGATTCCCTAATGATCCTTTTTAAACATTAGACCTTTATTACACTAACCAAATCACTCTCAATCCAACCAACTCAACTCGATCCCCCTCAACTCAACCAACTGAACGAAGTCACTCAGTTCGACCAACTCGGCTCTTTCTAAACCAACTCGGTTACTTGTAACTCGGTCGCTCTCCATTCATTCTTTCCCCAATGTAGTTTCATCCAGTTCCCACCCATCAGGCATTACCTTCCCTGGTTGGAGAAAAGTGTCCGGTGTGATGTGTGATAGGAAGGTGTCGGCAAGAATGTGTAAGTGTACAAGACGGTGTTGAGGCCAGCGATGTTGTATGGGTTAGAAACAGTGGCCCTGGGGAAAAGACAGGAGGCAGAGCTGGAGGTAGCAGAGATGAAAATGTTGAGGTTCTCTTTTGGCGGAACGAGGATGGATAGGATCAGGAATGAGTACATCAGAGGGACAGCACATGTTAGACGTTTTGGAGACAAAGTCAGAGAGGCTAGATTGAGATGGTTTGGACATGTACAGAGGAGGGATAGTGAGTATGTTAGTAGTAGGATGCTGAGGTTGGAACTACCAAGCAGAAGGCCGAGAAGAAGACCAAAGAGAAGATTTATAGATGTGGTGAAGGAAGACATGAAGGGAGTTGGTGTAAGAGAAGAAGGGTGAGATGGAGGCAGATGATTTGCTGTGGCGACCCCTGAAGGGAACAGCCGAAAGGAAAAGAAGAGGTATTACCTTCTCTATCACACAACCACCACTGACCAGGAAGGTGTGAAAGCATGCACACGCCCCCTCCGCGACATGCAATGCTCGCCACACCACCTCTGGGTATCTCTTGGCTCACGATCATTGTGAGTGACCTCTCTTCCTATGAGAGTTCGGCCACTTGGCTCCCATGGACTCCCGGCCACGGATGGCTGTGGCAATAACCCTGATTTGAACTTGCAATCTCTCGGTTAGTATTCACACATCTTGTCGATGTGCCATTCAGGAGCTTCCCACATCTTAGAAAAGGAATGAATGATGATTTTTTTTTTTTTTTTTTTTTTTTTTTGAGATGTTCATGAAATCAGTCCACTGTATTCTCTGGGCCATAGGGCGCACCGGATTATAAGGTGCAACACCAACGAATGATGATCGAAGGGCATTTTCACATATAAGACGCACTGGATTATAAGGCACATTAAACGAAACAAAAGTCAAATAAGTCATGCTTGATTCAACTCTCACAATAACCGTCATCATTGGTCAGTTTTAACAATAAACTCACTTGTTCAGTTTATTCCTGTTACACAAATCCATTAAATTCTTCATCTTTAGTGTCCGAGTTTAACAGTTGCGCGAGTTGGACAAAAAAGCCTGGATCCGTCTATTATTTTTTATTATTATATTTTATCTATTATTCCCTCACACACATGGAGTCAGATCAATAGAGCTGGAGATTAGGTGGGAAAAGTCTTCTGGGGTCGTGACCTAAACTTCTCTCAGCCACTGCCCCTTAAAGCGACCGCGCATTCACATTAAGAAACATGGCGGTGCCAATTCACAGCGTAAGTATTGTGATCATTACAGAACGGAGGTCATTACTTTTAAGGACGCGTATCAGTGCAACTGTAAATTCAAGATGGAGGAGACCTTTAGCAGCGCTTTATCCCGGTGATGAACGTGAGACTGATTAAGCCAGCTGAGTGTCCTGAGACGCAGAAGCATACTCGTAACTACACAGATGGGCAGTAGAGACTGAGATTAGGTGGAAAAAGACTTCCGGTCTCATGACGTAAACTTCTCTCAGTCACTCACGTATTACTCAGCGAGTCACCTGACGACGTTAGCCGTAATGCCATTATTTGGAAATACAGTAATCCCCCGCTACTTCGTGTTTCCTACTTCGTGTTTCCTACTTCGCGTCCACGCAATATTGTGGGATTTCAGCACTACATTCAACTCCACTACCCAACATGCTCTGTTCCAACACACCTTTCCTCCCTCATGAAGCAATAACTTTTATTGAGCTCAGGGGAAGCACTGGGGTGCGGAAAAAATCGTGTTCAACGTAGTGGTGAGGGGAAAAACCAAAATCACTGGGCGGATCAACATGGAAACTGGTCGAGCCCGGAGCTATTTATAGTGCGCTGATGGCTGAGTAGCTTCAGGTGCGCTCTCTGGATTTCACCTGCGGGTAACAGCCACGCCCCTCACCAGTGCATGCAGTGTATGAGGAGAGAGAGAGAGAGAGAGAGAGTTCAACGCCATCAACTAGCACAGACCATAACAGTTGTGAAAATGGAAAATGCTTATCGTTGTGGATTACGGACTGCCATAAAAATAATGCGAGTTTAGACACTAACATGATACGTACTAAAGCAAAAGCTCTGGAGGTGCTGACGAGCCCCAACCAAGCAGCAGTGCTGCCAGTGATTCTCCTCCTCGATGTAGCCGTGAATTTGTTATTTATAAGGTTTGTTATACAGTATTTAAATCTTCTTCTTCTTTTACTTTCGGCTGCACCCTTCAGGGGTCGCCACAGCAAATCATCCGCCTCCACCTCACCCTGTCCTCCGCATCTTCCTTTCTGACTCCAACGACCTTCATGTCTTCCTTCACCACATCCATAAATCTCTTCTTTGGTCTTTCTCGAGGCCTTCTGCCTGGTAGTTCAAACCTCAGCATCCTACTGCCAATATACTCACTATCCCTCCTCTGTACATGTCCAAACCATCTCAATCTAGCCTCTCTGACTTTGTCTCCAAAACATCTTACATGGGCTGTGCCTCTGATGTACTCATTTCTGATCCTATCCATCCTCGTTACTCCCAGAGAGAACCTCAACATTTTCATCTCCGCTACCTCCAGCTCTGCCTCCTGCCTTTTGCTCAGCGCCACTGTTTCTAAGCCATACAACATCGCTGGCCTCAACACCGTCTTGTACACTTTTCCCTTCATTCTTGCTGACACTCTCCTATCGCACATCACACCGGACACTTTTCTCCAACCATTCCAGCCTGCCTGCACACACACGCTTCTTCACCTCTTTTCCACACTCTCCATTGCTCTGGATTGTTGAGCCTAAGTACTTAAAATCCTCCACCTTCGTTATCTCTGTTCCCTGTAACATCACCGTTCCTCCTGGGTCCTTCTCATTCACACACATGTATTCTGATTTTCTGAGGCTAACCTTCATTCCTCTCCTTTCCAGGGCATACCTCCACCTCTCTAGATTTTCCTGCACTTGTTCTCTGCTCTCACTACAGATCACGATGTCATCTGCAAACATCATAGTCCATGGAGATTCTTGTCTCACCTCGTCTGTCAGCCTGTCCATCACCATAGCAAACAAGAAGGGGCTCAGAGCTGACCCTTGATGCAGTCCCACCTCCACCTTGAATTCGTCGGTCACACCGACAGCACACCTCACCACTGTCTTACATCTCTCAGACATGTCCTGCACCACTCTAACATACTTCTCTGCCACTCCAGACTTCCTCATGCAATACCACAGTTCTTCTCTTGGCACCCTGTCGTATGCTTTTTCCAGATCCACAAAGGCACAATGTAGCTCCCTCTGACCTTCTCTGTACTTCTCTATTAACATCCTCAAAGCAAACATTGCATCTGTGGTGCTCTTTCTTGGCATGAATGTTATACAGTATTTAAATATATTTGTCATTATAAGGTGTATAATTTATTTATATATTAATACTCATTGCCTGTATGACATTAACATGCATAGAACACTTCAAAGTTATCTTCTATATCAATTTTATATAATATATAGGTGGGTGGGTGTCCTTAAGAAATGGCAGAAGTCATTTCGTGGTTTTTTGCATTTCGTGAGGAAGGGGCTGGTCCCCATTAACCACGAAATAAGGGGGATTACTGTACAGCCCGGATACCTCTATCTTACGACCTGTTGACACCAATGTCTAGCGGTTGAAGTTCTTTGGTTAATCAACTGGACTGATGGTAAACTCTGAATTAGTTTGTTTCACTTGGATTTTGACGGTGTCAGTGAGATGGAGGTGAGGGCAGCGGTGGTCCAGTGGTATAAGGGCGCTGGATTGCTGATCCTAAGGTTGGGGATTTGAGTCCCATTCTCCACAAGGTTGTCACTGCCCGCCCCACCTCCCCCCCCTCCCAATGCCGCTAACTGGGTTATCAAAGGCCGGCCATTTCGCTCAGTGTCTATGGTGAGCGGTTCATGTAAAAGAACCATTGCGGACTTTCGTAAAGAGGAGCTGCAAAGCTGTCAGCGTGTTTTTGTCCCTCGTTAAAGGGTTGTGTCAGGAAGGGCATCCGACGTAAAAACCTCTGAACCAAATCAAACGTGCCAATCATTCGCTGTGGTGTTTCCTGAGAAAGGGAAAAAGCCACAGCTTCATCCATACATAAGGTGCACCTTCAAATTTTTAAAAGATTAAAGGCTTTTGGGTTCACCTTATGGTCTGAAAAATACGGTCATCTAAAAATAGCAGTGTAGGTGAGATTTCCAATTTTCTGGCAGAACTGATCATTTATAGCACTTTTGGTTTCTCACAAAATCATGGCTGGTGAAAATAAAAACTAAAAATATGCTATCATTAGTTACCTTCGAGTCGAACGAGTCACAACCATTTCCATTTTTTATTTTTCTATTCAAATTTTGTGCTCACCATATATAAACTCGTATCCTGGGATTAGTTTAGCCAATCAAAGTGCAGAATTGCTGATATCTACTGACCTAGGATGGAATATGTATTATTTAGTGATGTTTAAATAAATTAAAACTCATGCAAAAAAAAAAAAAATTTTTAAATATATTCAAGATGTGTGTTATACCATCAAAAGAAATCACTGAAAGCCTGACATTGTAGTGATGTTCATGTCCAGAATGAATCCATACCAACATCTGTCTTTAATTCTAAATTTCTGTCTGTCTGTCTGTCAGTCATCTGGTCTGTCTCAGACTTGCTTTTCTGACTTTTTAAAAATTCCATTATGCTTTATTAGTTTTCGATCTGTCTGTGCATTTCTGTTTATCTGTTTTTCCCTCAGTCTGTGATTTATTAGTTTCAATACGTGTTGCATGGTAGCTACATTATGATGCAGGAAATTATATTTAATAAATCCCAGGGGGTGGGAGTGGTAGAAATTACTGGCACCAAATGAAGAGATTTGCAATTGTGAGATGAAGTGAATGATCTCTCTCTCTCTCTCTCTCTCTCTCTCTCTCTCTCTCTCTCTCTCTCAGGAACCCAGACGGAGATGTTCAGCCGTGGTGCTACATTTCAGACCAAGAAGACGGGACTTATTGGAAATTCTGTGAGATTCCAACCTGTCAAAGTGAGTGTGAGGAGGAGGGAGGGGACGAGTGCACTGATAGAGGGATTATGAAGAGAAAAAATGCTTCTAATTGCCCCATCAGTCACAAATAAGTTAAGACATGTCAGCATTGACTGATGAACTCTGCTCCCCACCCACAAGGGGTGTGAGTGTGAGTGTGTGAGTGTGCGTGTGAGTGTGAGTGAGCGTGTGTGTGTGTGTGCATCATTTCTACACAAAAGCATGTTCATGCATTATTGAGTGGGTGACTTTAAATATGTACCCATCAATCAATGTTGCAGTAACGGTTGATGACCAGGTGTGTGTGCGTGCGTGTGTAGTCATGTAAAGTTGGGATTTGAACCTGTCACATTCTGGTAAAGTAGGTGTTCCTTCTGTGTCTGTCAGTCTCAATAAAGGAGCTGTGGTCTCTGTAATCTTCAGTTCTAACAGAGGGGCGTGGCCTCTCTAACCATCAATTTTAGTATCGGGGAGGTGGCTTTTCAATCAACTTATTGATTCTATCTACTTGTTAATATTAATGAAGGATGTGTGGTTTTTACTTGTAGTCTTATGAAGGAGGTGTGGCCTCTCGACGTGTTATTTCTAATGAACAGGGGGTGGCCTTTCTACTTATCAGCTTGATTGAAGGTGTGATCTTTGTAGTTATTAGCTGTATTTAAGGGGGTGTGGCCTTCCTCCTTATTAGTTCTCAAGAAGGTGATGTGACCTTTCTGGTTCCGAGTTCTGATGATATGATACTTGTGGTTTGATGGACAGATGGGTATAGTATTGTTAATGGTAATAAAGTGACAGTCCCCTCTCGGAGGGCGGAGTAGAATGAGATGAGGCCGTAATCTGTGTTCAGACCTGATTAAACCCATAAAACACAGCTGCGGACTGGTTTTCTTTTTCGTGCACTTATTACACAGCTTTTCACTTTTACGAGCGCCATGTGGGCGTGAAGTTCAATATTAATGTGACGGCTCGATGCTCTGCATCACATCATCTATAAGAAAACCGAGCATGCTGGCTTTTATGATTTTACATCACGTTCTGAAAATACTTTTTACTTCATCGCCGTAACGCTGCTATCGTGCACCTAGGGTTTCATTTTTTTTTTTTTTTTTTACAAATTTGTTATTTTAACTATCCCCCCTCTCCCCGTGTGTCCAGCTGTGATATTGTTTGAGAGGGAGGGTTGTGTGGGTGTTGAGCCTGCTCCAGTACCCAGTGGCTTAACTCCAAAACTCTCTCTCTCTCTCTCTCTCTCTCTCTCTCTCTCTCACACACACACACACACACACACACATTTTACTCATTCGTTTTAGCGGCAGCTGGAGTCTATTGATTAGAGATGCTGCTTTGGGACCAAAAAGTTGTTGGTTTTATTGCCAAACCAGCAGGAAAAATGTGTAGCGATGGGAGAGTGAGCAGCCCCTTCCCTTTCTCTACATAAATGACTGAAGTGCCATTAAGCAAGACACCTAAACCCCGACTGCTCTCCAGCACCCTAAAGTGTGTGGCACTCTACTGCTGAGAGAGAGAGAGAGAGAGAGTGTGTGTGTGTGTGTGTGTGTGTGTGTGTGTGTGTGTGCACTTGCTGTTTACGTGTGTGTGCACTTGCTGTTTACGTGTGTGTGCACTTGCTGTTTACGTGTGTGTGCACTTGCTGTTTACGTGTGTGTGCACTTGCTGTTTACGTGTGTGTGCACTTGCTGTTTACGTGTGTGTGCACTTGCTGTGCGTGCGTGTGTGTGCGTGTGTGCGTGTGCGTGCGTGCGTGTGCGTGTTTTCATTTTAGACGGGTTAAATATCTTCTTCTTCTTCTTCTTCTTTTCCTTTCGGCTTTTCCCTTCAGGGGTCGCCACAGCGAATCATCTGCCTCCATCTCACCCTATCCTTTGCATCTTCTTCTCTTACACCAACGACCTTCATGTCCTCCTTTACCACATCCATGAATCGTCTCTTTGGTCTTCCTCTAGGCCTTTTGCCTGGTAGTTCCAGCCTCAGCATCCTATTACCAATATACTCACTATCCCTCCTCTGTACATGTCCAAACCATCTCAATCTAGCCTCTCTGACTTTGTCTCCAAAGCGTCTTACATGTGCTGTCCCTCTGGCGTACTCATTCCTAATCCTATCCATCCTCGTTACTCCCAAAGAGAACTCCTCAACATTTTCATCTCTGCTACCTCCAACTCTGCCTCCTGTCTTTTCCCCAGGGCCACTGTTTCTAACCCATACAGCATCGTTGGCCTCAACACCGTTTGTACACTTTTCCTTTCATTTTTGCCGATACCTCCTATCACACATCACACGGACACTTTTCTCCAACCATTCCAACCTGCCTGCACACGCTTCTTGACCTCTTTTCCACACCCTCGCCATTGCTCTGGATTGTTGAGCCTAAGTACTTAAAATCCTCCACCTTTCTTATCTCTGCTCCCTGTAATCTCACCGTTCCTCTTTGGTCCTTGGCATTCATGCACATGTACTCTGTCTTACTGAGGCTAATCTTCATTCCCCTCCTTTCCAGGGCATACCTCCACCTCTCTAGATTTTCCTGCACTTGTTCTCTGCTCTCACTACAGATTACAATGTCATCTGCAAACATCATAGTCCATGGGGAATCTTGTCTAACCTCGTCTGTCAGCCTGTCCATCACCATAGCGAACAAGAAGGGGCTGAGAGCTGACCCTTGATGCAGTCCCACCTCCACCTTGAACTCTTCTGTCACACCGACAGCACACCTCACCACTGTCTTACATCTCTCATACATGTCCTGCACCACTCTAACATACTTCTCTGCCACTCCAGACTTCCTCATGCAATACCACAGTTCCTCTCTGGCACCCTGTCATATGCTTTCTCCAGATCCACAAAGGCACAATGCAGCTCCTGACCTTCTCTGTACTTCTCCATTAACATCCTCAAGGCAAACACTGCATCTGTGGTGCTCTTTCTGGGCATGAAACCAAACTGTTGTTCACAAATGCTGACTTCTAGTCTAGCTTCCACTATTCTTTCCCATAACTTGATCATTATGGCTCATCAACTTTATCCCTCTGTAGTTGCCACAACTCTGCCGCGTCTCCTTGTTCTTAAAAATGGGCACCAGCACACTTCTCCTCCATTCCTCTGGCATCCTCTCACTCTCTAAGACCTTGTTAAATGTTCTTGTCAGAAAATCTACTGCTACCTCTCCTAGACACTTCCATACCTCCATCGGTATGTCATCAGGACCAACTGCCTTTCCATTCTTCATCCTCTTCAATGCCCTCCTCACTTCACCCTTACTAATCTTTGCTACTTCCTGGTCCTCAACAGTCACCTCTTCTACTCTTTTTTCTCTCATTTTCCTCATTCATCAGCTCTTCAAAGTACTCTTTCCATCTTCCCAGCACACTTCTGTCATCAGTCAATACATTTCCCTCTCTGTCCTTTATCAATCTAACTTGCTGCACGTCCTTCCCATCTCTATTTCTCTGCTGTGCCAACCTGTATAAATCATTTTCTCCTCCTTACTTTCCAACCAAGCATACAAGTCATCAAACGCACTCTGTTTGGCCTTTGACACTGCTACCTTTGCCTTACGCTGTGTCTCCTGTACTCCTGTTTACTCTCTTCGGTTTTCTCAATGTCCCACTTCTTCTTAGCTCATCTCGTCCTTTGTACACACTCCTGCACTTCCTCATTCCACCACCAAG
Source organism: Plotosus lineatus (assembly GCA_024760905.1). Lineage (NCBI taxonomy): Eukaryota > Metazoa > Chordata > Actinopteri > Siluriformes > Plotosidae > Plotosus > Plotosus lineatus. The sequence continues at coordinate 57,888,813 of CM045734.1, forward strand.
TCTCCTTATCTACTTTTCTTCCAGATGACACCAAATATTCTCCTACCTGTCTCCCTGATCACATTCGCTGTAGTTGTCCAGTCATCTGGAAGCACTTCCTGACCACCCAAAGCCTGTTTCAACTCCTCCTTGAAGACAACCCGACCCTCTTCCTTTTTCAACTTCCACCACTTTGTCTTCTGCTCTGCCTTTGCCTTCTTCACCTTCCTCACCATCAGCATCATCCTGCACACCACCATCCTATGCTGTTTGGCAACACTCTCACCCGCTACTACTTTGCAGTCACTGACTTCCTTTAAATTACATCGCCTGCACAAGATGTAGTCTACCTGTGTGCTCCTACCTCCGCTTTTATAAGTCACCCTATGCTCCTCTCTCTTCTGGAAGAAAGTATTCACCACAGCCATTTCCATCCTTTTTGCAAAATCTACCAACATCTGTCCTTCATGCGTTCCTGTCCTGGATACCAAACCTACCCATCACTTCCTCGTCCCTCTGTTTCCTGCACCAACATGTCCATTGAAGTCTGCCCCAATGACCACTCTTTCACCTCTGGGGGTACTCTGCATCACTTCATCTAACTCCCTCCAGAATCTCTCCTTCTCTTCTCGCTCACATCCTGTCTGTGGGGCATAAGCACTAACAACATTGACCATCACACCTTTAATTTCTAACTTGAGACTCATCACTCTGTCTGACACTCTTTTCACTTCTAGAACATTCCTGGCAAACTCCTCCTTCAAGATGACTCCGACTCCATTTCTCTTCCCATCCACACCGTGATAAAACAGCTTAAACCCTGCTCCTATGCTTCTAGCCTTGCGACCTTTCCACCTGGTCTCCTGAACACACAGTATGTCCACCTTCCTCCTCTGCATCATGTCAGCCAGCTCTCTACCTTTTCCTGTCATAGTTCCAATATTCAAAGTCCCTACTTTCAGTCCTAGACTCATGCCTTTCCTCTTCTCTCTGGCAACGGACACGCCTCCGCCTCTCCTTCTTCGGCGTCTTCGACCAACAGTAGTCCAATTTCCATCAGCACCCTGTTGGTTGACGGCACTGATGGCGATGCGTTGTTAACCCGGGCCTCGACCGATCCGGTATGTCATTCTTTCTTGTGATTCGCATAGTTTATTTGGCATTTGTTTTACGCCGGATGCCCTTCCTGACGCAACCCTCTGCATTTATCCGGGCTTGGGACCGGCGTGAGGGAGAGACACTGGTTTGTGTATATAGAGGAAATAAATTCCCTTCCAGAATTAATTGGACAGGCGGTAGATGGCGCTGGATCGCTGATCCTAAGGTTGGTGGTTTGAGTCCCACTCTCCACGAGGTTGTCACTGTCCCCCCAGTGCACTAACTGGGTTATCAAAGGCCGGCCATGTCTGTCACTGTCTATGGTGAGAGGTTCATGTAAAAGAACCATTGCTGACTTTCGTAAAAAGTAGCTGCAAAGCCGTCCGCGTGTTTCTGTCCCTTGCTAAAAGGGTTTTGTCAGGAAGGGCATCCGACGTAAAAACCTCTGCCAAATCAAACGTGCCAATCAGATGATTAGCTGTGGCGACCCCCTGAAAAGAGGAAAAAGCCGGAAGGATAATATAAAAATATAATGATAATTCATCGACCCACTCGATCCTACTAGGGTCCTGGGGAGACTGGAGCTTATCTTAGCCAACTTTGGGCATACGGCTCACCTGCCCATCACAGAACAAAATACACACACACACACACACAAACACAAATATTTACACGGACACACTCACATCTAGATGAATTTGAAACAGTCAATTTGCCACATGTGCATGTCTTTGCCACTGCCACCTACTGTAGAGGATGCACAATTACACTTAATTCTAGTACAGTATAGCAAGAAAGCATGTTTCCCAGGGTCATACACGCCCCCCCCTGGCATCACACCCTCGCCCCACTATTTGAGAAGCTCTGGCACACACACACACACACACACACACACACACACACACACACACATCCTTCTGTTACACACCATCTTCTGCCTGCCCAAGTGACATCTTTGCTGCAGTCCTTGATTGGTTGATTTATTGATTATTCTTGTTTTATTATTAATTATTATTATTATTAATGTTAATGTACACGTATTATTATTATTATTAAATATTTATTTTTTATGTTTATCTTTAATATATTAGGTCAAGTATACGTATTTGTGACAGCTTATGAGTTTGGGAGGGGGTTGGAACGGATTAATTGGTTTTCTATTATTTTCTATGAGAATTCTTGTTTCATCTAACGAATGTTTTGACTTATGAGCTCGCTCTCGGAGTGGATTAATTTTCTAACTCAAGGTACCACTGTATTCATAATATATTTTCACATTGCTGGACACCAAAACGTTACACATTGCATGTGCTTTTTCTAAAAGTTAATGTCTTGTTCTCTGCGCGACACAGTGGCGCAGTAGTTAGCATGTCCGCCTTACAGCGAGAAGGTCCTGGCTTCGGTTTCTGAGTTTGGGGTGTTTGGAGTTTGCATGCTCTCTGTGTTTGCGTGGGGTTTCCTCTGGGTACTCCAGTTTCCTTCTGCTGTCCAAAAAACATGCACAGTAGGCTGACCGGCCGTTGTGAATCACCGCTCCGTGTGAGTGTGAGTTTGAGTGCTCTGTCGAGTTGTTTAGAGCGTACCCGACCTTTGTCTGGAGACGGCTGAGATGGGCGTCAGCCTCCCCGTGACTGTAATTAGGATTAAGTGGCTTAGATGATGAATTTTTCTGCAGTGTATTTGTCAGTTATAACCATTTCAAAGGTTTATTACATTATTTTTTATGTTTACTATTATTACCCTTTTATTTAGAAGAATGAAATTTGGATTATATTTCAGCATGTTTAAAGTCTGAAGCGCACATGACACAATACAGGATAAAATTTTATGAAAGGGCGACGTGGGTGTGTTTTTAGCCATGCGGTGCACATTTAGGCTGCGTATTGTCTCGCTGCAGTCACCCGTGGTCCTATAGGCATGACTGAGTTTCGTCTGGTTTGCGTTAATGTGTGTATTTGTCCTAGTTTTGAAGCCCCACCCCCAGCTCTTGGGCATCGCCCGTATCAAATCTACAGACTCCCCTATTATCCACACACTCGCTATCCATTTTATTAGATGGATCTCAGATGGCTCCAAACAATACAGAGTGATTAAAAACAGCTAATTTGTCGGACTTTTCTGCTGGAGGCAAGAGTAATTCTATAAACACACACACACACACACACACACACACACACACACACACACACACATGAATCCGCAACAATAAAAAGCCGTTGAGTGACAGAGCCGCCACATGCGTCAGTGAGTTTGACCCACAGCTGTTTTTGTTTGGATTTAGAAGCAGCCTGTGGTTCTGCTGGAGATGTTTTTGCTCCACTTTTTTTTTCTTTTTTTTTTTTCATAGTGTAACCAGCATTGTTATTGTTAGGTGTTTTGCAGGTAACTTGGTTGAGGTGTGACACATGATTGTGTCCCTTTATCAATATTGCCTGAGTATTCCAATCTGAAATTCACCCGGATCGGGAATAGGGCCTAAAGGGGCGGAAAATCTACACAAATCGTTTATGGGAATTTTGGAAATATTCCAAGGTGAAAATAGGAATTTTCATGGGAATTAAGAGGAATATATAGGAATTAATGGAAATTTGAGGGAATATGTACAAATTGTAAATTCACTATACAACCGTAAATACAGGTGGTCCTCAAATTACGCGGAATTCCGGGTTATGACGCATCATAGGAACAGAACTCATTCGTAAGTTGGATTTTTACCCCTAAATACTACCTAAATCTCTAAATAACTATCCTAATGCATTTATTATACTTCATATTCATGGCAAAACAGTACCGACATTTAAAATAGGCATTTCAGTTGAAATAAAATAAATATTTGTTATAAAATACAGCCTTTGTCCAACATTTTAATAACAATCCGCTTCGTTTCCATCGTAATGGCTTTTCTCTTGGCTGGACCAGCTGGCCAGAGTCCTGCTTTCTTTTTTGTGGTCATGATGCGAAAAAGGAAAAAACAAACACAGACAATCTACACTATGACGTGCCTCGAGACAAAATGGACGATGCTGATGACCGCGCAACACTGTGTAGCTGTGTATCCATACGCACTTCGTTTGAAAAGTTACGTGTTGTAGGAGCTTACGAACAGAGCGGCGTAACTCAAAAACTTTCTTTATTTTCTTACGTATCTACAGACGCTCCCCGACTTACGTTTTAGTTTGGTTCCGGACGGCCGAACGTAAGGTGAAAAAAAAAAAAAAAAAAACGTAAGTTGTTACTGTATGTTCCAGTGACGTGTGACGCTCATACTGTACTATACATCCATAAATAGCATTACCGTATCTCATAAAACACTCCGAAATCAATTATTATAAACATAACATTGTAAAATAATATCAAATATATCAAATAATATCAACATTAATTTCAAATAAATTAAATTCAAGCAAAAATAATTTCAAATAGATCAATTTTAATCAAATTCACTCATCAAAGATCAAAGACAGTATCAAATATAACCTTGAACATTCTCTGTAACGCGATCTTTCTGCTTGTAAATGGTTCCGATGGTCGATGGAGCCATTCGGAAGAAACGTGCAACATTTCACGTGTTTTTTCACCAGCATCCATTTTCTTGATAATAACCATCTTCGTTTCTAACGAGATGGCTTGCCGCCTTTTCTGATTCCCACTATCACTAGTAGGCTTACGCTTCTGACCAACCATATTTGCTTAGGGTCACAAAAGTCCGCAAAACAGTGTAAACACAAAGATCACAGAGACGACGTCTTAACACAAGGGGAACACACAGTGAACTGGGAAGAAGAGGGGGAACGTTCAGTCTGTATTTGTGAACAATGCACGCAGCGTCATGCGGAAGTAGCGGATTACGTCAGTGTACTACGTAGGTACGTCTTGTACTACAGAGAGCACGCTAAACTCAAAATTTGACATAAAAAACAATATAGATTTTTTTTTTTTTTTAAACGTAAAATCAAAGAATACGTAAACGAATGAACGTAAAGCAGGGAGTGTCTGTATATACTTAGTGGCGTCGTAAAGTCGAAAGGTAGTAAGTCGAGAACCAGGTAAGTCGACGACCGCCTGTATTGTTTTGTCAGAAGTGGACCTGCATGTAAACATTTCAAACAAAGATTTTTACCCTGACAGATGTTTTGTATTTATTGCTGCACAGTGCAGGGTAGACACCGAACCGAATTCGCAGCTGATAGTTTGAACTAAGACGACGATGACCATATAATTCAAAATCACCGCAGATTTATTCCCTTTCGTTCCTCCGGAAAGTTTTCACCTTTAATAACATTTATAAAGGAAGCCATGGAACTCGCTATCCGTATGTGATGACTAAAACTAATGGGGGCGCCATGCATCGAATTACTACTTTTAAATGATTTATTTCGTTAAAATAACATCATGTATTTTCACAGCACGTTGGCGTAGCGGTTAGCACCTCCGCCTCACAGCAAGCAGATCATGAGTTCGACTCGCAGCCCTGGCGTTTCTGTGTGGGTGTGGCGTTTTCATGTTCTCCCCGTGCTTGCTTGGGTTTTCTCCGGGTACCCCGGTTTTCTCTCGCAGTCCAAATGCATTCAGTGTAGGTTACTGGCTGGTCCAAATCGCCCCTGGGTGTGAGAGTGAGTTTGAATGGTTGTGTGTGTTTTGACCTGCAATGGCCTCCTACGGCACAGGAAGGATTGAGTGCTTCACAAATAAGTCAAATAAATGGATGAGTGCAGCTTTCAGGGCGAGTGTTACCAACATGTTTGTAGTGTTTTGTTCATTTCCAATCTGGAGGTAAGGCGCACGCTCTCTCTCTCTCTCTCTCTCTCACACACACACACACACACACACACACACACACACACACACACACACACACACACACACACCCCTCTGGGGCATTTCTGATGGCAGTATGTGAGAGGTTTTCAGGTGAAGCAAACAGCAGCCAGATTACTGTCTCATTCATAAACACACTCAGGTATATTTTGTCTATAGAGCACAAACTGGCACGAACACAAACTCCCTTTCAAACAAACACTGACTCTCACGTACACACACGCCCACTCGCGCAAACACACGTTTACTCTCAAACAAACCCCACACATCACAAGTCTTTCTCAAAGTCACACATTGGTGAGCACAATCTCTCTCTCTCTCTCTCTCTTTCTCTCTCTCTCTCTCTCTCTCTCTCATATATGAGTGGTATTTGGGGAATCATTCCCACTCAGTGTGCTGTAGTGTAACGTCTCAGATGGTAAACAGAGGGAGAGCGCTGACGTTACAAACACATGTGTGAGTGTCGCACTGAATCAGTTCTTTTACTCCGAACATACTGAACTGTACGATTATTAACACCGCATGAGAAAGTCATAAAAACTTGGCAAAGGCATTCTGATTCCGACCTGCTCTCACATTTGCTACAAAATGCCAAACTCCATCATCAAAAGCACCCAAATTGACCATCAAACACCAGCCGTCACAGTCAAACACTGAAAGGCATCATTAGACAGTGGAGTTCACTATCAGACACAATCACTCACAGAAATCCACCACCAACCACCACCGTTCACCGTCAAACAACAACCGTCACATTCAGCATCAAAATGCACGATTAAACATCCACCATGAAATACCTCACAGAGTTTACAAAGATCAAATATTCACCATCGAACACCAAACACCGCCAACAGCGACCAATAACAGCCGAGATCCCTTCAGCTTTGATTTTATTTCTGTTTACACATGGTGAAGAACGCCGGCCCTACTCAGTGACTGCATGCAGAATCAGAATGAATGAATCGATCCCTTCTGGCAGTTGTCATGCTAATCATCTATGCTAGGGGCCGTGTGGTTATGAGTTCGAATCCCATGAGCATCACACTGTTGCTGATTACTCTGAGGTCTCATCAGCTCTGAGCTCAGACTGGATCGTGTCATAGTTGTAGACAAACAAAAGTTTGAATAAATAGAAAAATATCAAACAATTGACAAGTCAATAGGACTCTAGGGGGCGGAGCTACAGTGGAATTTTTGATTAGTGCCTACACCAGATCTTGCTATATCTCTTGGCCTTCAGAGATGTTTGCAAACAGCTGAAACTTAATTGTGGATAAAACCTCTTGCCGTGTGTGTGTGTGCGCGTGTGTGTGTGTGTGCGCGCGCGCGCATGTGTGCGCGTGTATCTTTTTCTTTTTCTTTCGGCTGTTCCCTTCAGGGGTCGCTACAGCAAATGATCTGCCTCCATCTCTCCCTATCCTCTGCATCTTCTACTCTTACTCCAACGACCTTCATGTCCGTCTTCACCACATCCATAAATCTTCTCTTTGGTCTTCCTCTGGGCCTTCTGCCTGGTAGTTCCAACCTCAGCATCCTACTACCAGTATAATATGTGTGTGTATATGTGTGTGTGTGTATATGTGTGTGTGTGTATATGTGTGTGTGTGTATATGTGTGTGTGTGTATATGGGGGTGTGTGTATATGTGTGTGTGTGTGTGTGTGTGTGTGTGTGTATATGTGTGTGTGTATATGTGTGTGTGTGTGTGTGTGTGTGTGTGTGTGTATATATATGTGTGTGTGTGTGTGTGTATATATGTGTGTGAATGAAGAATTAATTTCGTCGCTAGATCTGAACAGCAGCCGTGATCCTCATCGTTGACTCAGCACATGAAAGCGAGTCACTCTTTTTAAGTTCCCCATTCCCTCCTCAAACGGCAGCCGTAACTCATAATCCTCTCCTCCGTAAAGCCGAACCCGCCTCTCTTTTCTCTCCTCTGTTGTTCTGTTGTTCCTGAGTCCGAGCTCCGGACGCCCTTCTAATTATTCCGTTTGGGTTTGGCATACCTCCTCAGCCTTTAATTAAGGAGTTGTTTGCCCCCCCGAGGTGAACACATTCATCTCTGCAAACTCAATCATGTCGCGACACAGCCTCAGTCACTCATACGGCGCATGCTTCAGGGCTTTCTCTCAACCAGAACGCACACACACGCGCGCACACACACACACACACGAAGTTTAGTATCAGACACGTCGAGTAGGAAAATCTGTCATTGTTTCCGAACCTGAGCTTTATTCTGACATTATTTTAATTGATGAAACATCTCGGTCTGGTTCACATTTCAGTGTCACATCCTTTAAACAGAAACCCCCAGCGCAGAAATAAAACAAATATGGATCCGGTACATTCGAACCCAGAATCCACACTCGGCGCTCTTCTGGACAAAATTACAGCCGACTCATATTTTCATGTCGTTTTATATTGCGGTAAATTCTTCGCAGAAAGAACTAATGAACGTGTCTGTGAAGCGCCGCCAAGTGCCGTAACTTTAAAGAAGCGAAACACATGAAAACTGGTGGTGGTTAAAGTGCACATGGGGGGGAAAGCGGCCTTAAAAAACAACGAGAAAATGGATCTAATGAAAGATGACATGTTTTCTCAAAGCGGTTAATTACAGAGAAGAACGATGGAGAAAGAGGAGAAATGTGAAGGGGGGAGTGAGTGAGAAGTGAGAGGGTGTGTGGGGACGTGAGGACATGATGGTGACAATGTGAATGAGGGATTTTTGAGGTGATGGAGAGACTGGGTGAGTGAGAATGGAAGGGTGAGTGTGAAAGTGAAGGGTGGAGGGAGGAAATGAGGAGAGAAGGAAGGGGTAAAGGACAGAGGGAATAAGTGAATGACAGAATAAAGGATGGAACAAAATCGAGGGAAGGATGTGAAGCAATTGAAGCTGGTGTTGGGAGCTAAAGAAAGGAGCGAGGATGTGAAGAATGGAGTGAAAAAGAGAAGAAGGAACTGCAGTCATTCAGTGGCTGCACCACTGAGTCAGTGAGTGAATGAATGAGTCAGTGAGTGAGTCAGTGAGTGAATGAATCAGTGCGTCAGTCAGTGAGTGACTGATTGAATGAATCAGTGAGCGAGTCAGTGAGTGAATGATTCAATGAATCAGTGAGTGAATGATTCAATGAATCGGTGAGTGAATGATTCAATGAATCAGTGAGTGAATGATTCAATGAATCAGTGAGTGAATGATTCAATGAATCAGTGAGTGAATGATTCAATGAATCAGTGAGTGAATGAATCAGTGAGTGAATCAGTGCGTGAGTCAGTGAGTGACTGATTGAATGAATCAGTGAGTGACTGATTGAATGAATCAGTGAGTGACTGATTGAATGAATCAGTGAGTGAATGAATCAGTGAGTGAATGAATCAGTGAGTGAATGATTGAATGAGTCAGTGAGTGAATGATTGAATGAGTCAGTGAGTGAATGATTGAATGAGTCAATGAGTGAATGAGTCAGTGAGTGAATGATTGAATGAGTCAGTGAGTGAATGATTGAATGAGTCAGTGATTGAATGAATCGGTGAGTCAGTGATTGAATGAATCGGTGAGTGAATGATTGAATGAATCGGTGAGTGAATGATTGAATGAATCGGTGAGTGAATGATTGAATGAATCGGTGAGTGAATGATTGAATGAATCGGTGAGTGAATGATTGAATGAATCGGTGAGTGAATGATTGAATGAATCGGTGATTGAATGAATCGGTGAGTGAATGATTGAATGAATCAGTGCGTGAGTCAGTGAGTGATTGATTGAATGAATCAGTGAGTGACTGATTGAATGAATCAGTGAGTGACTGATTGAATTAATCGGTGAGTGAATGATTGAATGAGTCAGGCGTGAATGATTGAATGAGTCAATGATTGAATGAGTCAGTGAGTGAATGATTGAATGAGTCAGTGAGTGAATGATTGAATGAGTCAGTGAGTGAATGATTGAATGAGTCAGTGAGTGACTGATTGAATGAGTCAGTGAGTGACTGATTGAATGAGTCAGTGAGTGACTGATTGAATGAATCAGTGAGTGACTGATTGAATGAGTCAGGCGTGAATGATTGAATGAGTGAATGATTGAATGAGTCAGTGAGTGAATGATTGAATGAGTCAGTGAGTGAATGATTGAATGAGTCAGTGAGTGAATGATTGAATGAGTCAGTGAGTGAATGATTGAATGAGTCAGTGAGTGAATGAGTCAGTGAGTGAATGATTGAATGAGTCAGTGAGTGAATGATTGAATGAATCGGTGAGTGAATGATTGAATGAATCGGTGAGTGAATGATTGAATGAATCGGTGAGTGAATGATTGAATGAATCGGTGAGTGAGTCAGTGAGTAAATGATTGAATGAATCAGTGAGTGAATGATTGAATGAATCAGTGAGGGAGTCAATGAGTGTTCAATTGAGTGGGTGAGTTAGTGAGTGAGTCTGTAACTGATTGAATGAGTCAGTGAGTGGATCAGTGATGGAGTCAGTGAGGGATTAAATGAGCCAGTAAATGAGTGAGTGAGTGATTGATCGAGTAAGTGACTCTGAGAGTGAGTCAGTGACTGAGCAGTTCAGTGAGTTTGTGAATGACTGATTGAATGAGTCAGTGAGTAAGTCTGAGTTACTGAGTGAATCAGTGATTGAATGATTGAGTTATTGAGTTAAAGATTGATTGAGGCTGATTGAATGACTGATTCAGTGAGCGAGTGATTGAATGAGTCAGTGAGTCTGTGAATGAGTCAGTGATCGAATGAATGATTCAGTAAGTATGTGAGTCAGTGAGTGAATCGGTGATTGAATCATTGAGTGATTCAGTAAGTCAGTGAGTGATTCAGTGAGTGACTCAGTGAATGAGCAATTCAGTGAGTCAGTAAGTGAGTCTGTGAATGACTGGTTGAGTGAGTCAGTGAGTGAGTCGGTGATTGATTCATTCAGTAAGTGAGTCTGTCAGTCAGGGACAGAGCAGTTGTAGGAGTCAGTAAGTGAGTCTGTGAATGAGTCAGTAAGTCGGTGAGTGATTGAATGTTACTGAGTGAGTCAGTGATTGAATCACTGAGTGAATGATTGTCTCACACACACACACACACACACACACACACACACACACACACACACATAATGATAAATACTAAATTGTCTTTACATTACTTGATGAAGGAACAGATACCCTGGTTTTATATCAAAAGATTTTTTATGCATTTGGGCGTGCGTGTGTTTTATATGCCGAGCAGGTGGGTGGGGTTTAGTGTGAATTTGTTTTAGTAACAAGAAACACACACACACACACACACACACACACACACACAGTTCCTCGAGCACGTGGTGTTGGTGAAGACACTGCTCTGTTTTTGCCAAGCGGCTCGCTTAGGGTGCCAACGTTTGATGTTGTTATTTGTGACTCTCTCTCTCTCTCTCTCGCTTTCTTTTTGTCTTTGAGAGAAAGTTTTGAGATTTATGACAAGCAGTGGGGAATAACTGTAAATTTCTCATCCAGCTGCTTGAGGACCGCGATTTCTTCATCTAGTCCATGAAAGTTCTGATCTTCCAATTAGGAAACAGTCTTCTGTTTGTGTTTAGTTTTATTTTGCCATGTATTTCATTTGTACATGCTATAATACATTAAACTATGAAATGACTAATAGCTCCGAAATATCTCCCTGCCACTACTCTCATTAATTATGGGGTTAATGAGAAGGTACTAATCTCTCTCTCTCTCTCTCTCTCTCTCTCTCTCTCTCTCTCTCTCTCTCTCTCTCTCTCCCTCTGTCTGTCAGTGCCAGGGATTCTTGGTTGTTTTAAGGATAACGGCGACCCGCCTCCTCTCTCTAAGAGCTACCAGACATCTCAGAAGCTCACCGTGCAAAGCTGCATCAGCCTCTGTCGTAACCAGAGATACAAGGTAAGCAATGCATCATGGGAAAACCTCACCATCCATGAGTCAGGTGACGTCCTTGAGCTGCGAGCTGGACAGGAACAAAGTAACGTGGAGAGTTGTACAGCGACTACAACCCTGTTTAAACCTGCTCCTTTTTTTCCTGGGTTTCCTCGGGGTTTCCTTTGGGCTTCCTCTTGGTGCACTGGTTTTCTCCTATAGTCCAAAGACGTGCACATTAGGCTAACCTTAAATTATTATTAGGCTCAACTCAAATCAGCCCAGGTGTTAATATGAGTGGGAGAGGAGGTTTTGTTTGAGAGCAAAGGTTCTGCAGGGTCGCTTCTAACTGCGAAGGAAACCCACTGTGGTACCAAAGTGGAGCAGTGCATCATGGGCTTAGTTTCCTAATGTAGTGCAGCAGAGTTATCTTAACACACTTGTTTTTATACATTGGCAACCAGTCAAGTTTATGTCTTACATTAAAAAAAATAAAATATATATATATATGCTTATACTCTGTGGGGTTGCCGATGGTGTATTGGATCATACGTCTGACAGAAAGAACATCCTGGGTTCAAGGCTCAGGCTCAGTTCTTGCCTGGGTGTGTTTTGGGGAACTCTGGTTTCCTCCCACAGTCCTCCTAAGATGATACGTGTGCATTAGGATAGTTGGCTGTTCCAGGTTGCCCCAAGGTGTGAAAGGGAGTGTGTGTGTTGGCCCTGTGATGGTCTGACAAGCTGTGATCAGGATCCAATCACTTGTACTTATTTCTGCAAGGGTTTGTGCTTACTTTTAGCCAATCAGAGTTCAGAACTCAGAATAATATCCGGATTTGTAGAAATACAGAATAAAGGTCTTTTTGTTTAGGATCATGATGGAATTTTGCGAAAGCTCTCCGACTTTATTTTAGGAAGTATCTCCAGTGGCTGAGTAACATAAAGCCATGATTATATTTCTCACTCTGTGTGATGTCATCATCCCCACGCCCCCCACCCCACCCTGCCCCCCAGCTTGCAGGAATGGAGGCAGGCTACGCGTGTTTCTGCGGCAACGAACTTGACTACCATCTCCATGGTGACGCACCAAGTTTGGAGTGTAGCCACGGGTGCTTCGGGGACCAGCAACAGCCATGCGGCGGAGACGGACACGTCATTGTCTTTGACAGTGAGTTTAATCAGCAATATATTATATAATATAAAGTATAATATGAATAGCGCAGCTGCACATGGAGTAGTCAATTTGAAACATCTGACAACATCAATTTATATTTTTTTAAAGAAACAGAGGAGATATGAAATGAATGCTTCTTAAAGTCTGGCAGTGTTTTTATTTAGAAACATTGTACAGCTGGTGTCCGACTTATGACGGCATTTGGTTCTGACCAACAGGTCATAAGACGGTTTAGACCTAAGTCAGGTCTGTACGTGTATTACTACTAATATGTACCGGACCTTTTTGCAAGTTCGTGTCAGAATTTTGTTTGCAATCTTTTTACCTTTCTTTAGACATTAATATATGGAGGAGGAGGAGGAAGGCTAGTGTACATGTTTTGAACCGAATGCATCTCATTACTAAAGACGTGGGGGAGGAGTCACTTCCTGTGAATCAGTTCATGATTCAAAGAATCAAGAGTTTTCTCCAGAGCATCAGAGTCATTGTTCGGCTCAGACAGTGGAAAGATGAACAGTACAGGACCTATATATATATATATATATATATATATATATATATATATATCTGCATTCATTCATTTTCTGAACCGCTAATCCTAAGGTTGCGGGGTGACAAGTGCCCATCTCAGCCAACTCCGAGTGAGGGTAGGGTGCACTATGGACAGTTCTTCAGGCCATCCCATCGGCGACACTCACACAACCATTCATACTCACATTCACACCTCGGGACAATTTGGAACAGCCATTTAACCTACTATGCATGTTTTTGGACTGTGGGAGGAAACCAGATTATTCGGCGGAAACCCACACACGCACAGTGAGAACATGCTAACTCCACATAGAAATGTCCGAGCTGGGAATCAAACCCAGGACTTGCTTGCTGTGGGGCAGACGTGTCGACCACTGTAAACCTCGTCTTACGTCGTTAATTGGCTCCAGGAGAGACAACGAAGTCGAAAACGACTTAAATCGAATTAGCTTCTCGCTAGGCTAGGCTATGCCAAATTTGCTTGTGTGTGTATATGTGTATATATATATATATATATATATATATATATATATATATATATATATATATATATATATATATATATATATATATATATATATGTATATGTCTGTCTTCCTTTCGGCTTTTTCCCTTTTACTCGGGAGTCACCACAGTGAATCATCTGATTCGCACGTTTGATTTGGCAGAGGTTTTTACGTCGGATGCCCTTCCTGTCACAACCCTTTTTAGCAAGGGACAGAAACACGCTGACGACTTTGCTGACAAAAGTCAGCAATGGTTCTTTTACATGCCTCTCACCATAGACAGTGAGAGACATGGCCCGCCTTTGATAACCCAGTTAGCCGCACTAGGGGGGACAGTGACAACCTTGTGGAGAGTGGGACTCGAACCCCCAACCTTTTGGATCAGCGATCCAGTGCCCTATACCACTAGACCACCACTGCCCCCTTATATATATATATATATATATATATATATATATATATATATACACTGCCCCCTTATATACACACACATAATGTTTAATATACTAAATATATATAATATACAGAAAGCCCCTGTTATTCGCGGGAGTTACGTTCTCTCCCACTCGCGGATCCTGAAAATCCGTGAATTTTTGATGCAGTTTTAAAACCCTATGTATGACATTCCATGTGCTAAAATATGGTCGTTAAACCCATTTTCTCCCCAGTCTTACTCATTAATACAGTAATAATGTAGTAATGATTAAGTAAAAACGTTTTAATTTTGTACTGTGATAATATTTATGAATAAATAAAGTGCTCAGGCTCCTTACCAGAAGCTGGAGAAGATGCAGGGCATTGAGTGACATCATTGGGCTTAAATAATCGTTAAAAACACAGTAAAGAAATTATTTCGCAATTCAAGCAATCACTTTGATGACGTGTGCGAAGGAGAAAAAAGAGGAGTACACATCATCTGCAACCAATCAGCAGGAGGGAGAAACAAAAGCTCTCAGTCATTGGCTAAATTTGAATCACGTGCCAGTAATGCATATGTATAATTTGCCGGGGCAGCCGCTAATTCAGTGCTTCTGAAATAGTGGGGCGCAATTATATAATTATAATTATGTAAACTTTATTTATTTATTTATTTATTTTCATTTTTTTTTTCTTTTCTTTTTTTTTTTTTTTGAAAACCAACGTATAATCGAAAATGATTTAACTCGAAACGACGAGGTACACCTGTACATGGTTTATCCCATTTGATCCTCACAAATAGACTAGAATCGGCTAAGCTAGGCTGATGATATTCACACACATGATACCCAAGTATATATAACCTATTTATTGTTATTATCAATTTTTTTTAGTCATGGGTGGTCGTAAAGTCGAACAGTTGTAAGTTGCACAGGTCATAAGTTTGCGACTACCTGTATATGTGCTTTCTCTGTCACCATCAGCCATGTTGGACTGGGAGGAGCAACAGTTAAAGGGGCTGTGTCAAAGTTGTTTTAGGAAATAGCCTGACTCTCATAATGTTATTAAATAAGATCTTATTGATATCGATGGGAGTTTGGTTTGTGAAGGATTTATTCTTGGGTTCAGAAGTTTGTTTGAGTTTTACAGTGCGATGTGAATCTCTGAAAACTGTTCAGCACAAGATTTAAAAAAATACATTTCCATCTGCTCCATGTCAGCCTCTAAAACTCTCAACTACCTTTTAGTTTGCGACTGAATGACTGTTTACCAAATAAAAATTGAACTCCCGACCTTCGGATTAGTTATCCAGCCTGCCACTACCGGGCCAAGACTCCTCCCCTCCCACCCGCCATATCATTATGCTTAAAATAATTATATTGAAAACCAGACTCGAGAAGCATCAAAGGAAAAATTTGGCTATGGAGTATCTCACATTTAAAATTCCCACAATAATTTAAAAACAATCCACATTTTTAACATTATATTTTGCATGGCATTCTAATGAACCGCGTCTTTGTGTTTTTAGCCAAAGTGGGAGCATGTGGTGGAAACTACACGGCTCAATCAACTGTGATCTACTCACCAGATTTTCCAGATAAATACGCACCAGGCCGGGTCTGCTACTGGACCATCCAGGTACGAATAATACCGTATTTTTCTGCCCACAAGGCACGCTTAAAGGCCTTCAATCTTCAAACATTCTTGTCGGGGCGCCTTATAATCCAGTGCGCCTTATGTGTGGATGACGCCATGCGGCTCCGTCTCAATGATACCGTTAAAACCCAAGTGAAGCAAACTAATTCAGAGCTTGCCATCATTCCGGTGGATTAACCAAAGAACTCCAACCACTAGATATTGGTGTCAACAGGTTGTAAGTTAGAGGGATCCTTGCTTTATGTCCAAATACTGGCATTACTGCTATCGTAGTCAGGTGACTTGCTGAGTAAGACATAAGTGTTTTTTCCACCTAATCTTAGTCTCCACGAACCATTTGTCTTGTTACGAGAATACTTTTGTGTCTCAGGACGTTCAGCTGGTTTAATGAGAGTCTCGCGTTCATCACCGGGATAAAGCACTGCTACAGGTGTCCTCCTGAGACCTGGGATTAACCTTCTTCAATTTAAAGTTACACTGATACAGCTCCTTAAGAGTAATGACCTCCGTTCTGTAATGAACACAATACATGCATTGCGAATGAGCGCTGCTATGTTTGTTACTGTGATGACACCGTCTCTTTAAGTGGACGTGGCTGAGAGAAGTTTAAGTCACGACCCGGAAGACTTCTAATCTCCGTCTCCATTGATCTGACTCCATGCGAGAGGGAATAATAGATAATATATAATATAATAATAAAAAATAATAGAGGGATCCGGGCTTTATGTCGATCTCTTGCAACTGTTAAAACTCGGACACTGAAGATGAAGAATTTGATGGATTTGTTGAAGAGGAATGAACTGAAAAAGTGAGTTTGTTTTATATTGTTACAGCTGAGCAATGTTGAGTTATTGTGAGAGTTGAATCAAATTTGACGTTTCCGACTTTTATTTCATTTAATGCGCCTTATAATCCGGTGCGCCTTGTGTGTGGACGGCCCGTTTGATCACCTTTCGTTTGTATTGCGCTTCATAAACTGGTGCGCCTTATGGCCAGGAAAATACGGTACTTTAAACCTTCTCGGGAAGGTTTTAGTATAGGATGTTAACATTTAATTCAATGATATAAAACAGTCCTCAGGTGCTTTTTTTTTTTTTTTTTTTTTTTAAATAAAGGTGTTTTTGTTTTGTTTTTGTTTATTCTCAGGTCCCAGGTGCATCCGTCATCCTTTTTAACTTCACTTTCTTCAACATCATGGACCAGGCGGACATGGTCGAGTTGCTGGACGGTTACACCAGTCAGGTGGTGGCGAGGTTCGATGGGCGAAACCCACCCCGGGAACTTGTGAACATCAGCGGAGATTTTGTCATCCTGTATTTCTACTCTGATCGGACGGGCGAGGCGCAGGGCTTCTCCATGATCTATCAAGGTACAAGTCACAGTATTCTGCTGAAATCATTATTCCTGATTTTTCTTATCACTGGAAATTTACATGTTTTATAAATACAGTGTATCATTGTTTTTATATTTCTTAATTGTGTATTGGAGTAAAAGTAAGGAGTTTGATCATGTAGATGGAGCTGTGAAGGGCAGATGGATGAAATACATTATCAGCAGAGTGAGAAATGGAGGCTTGAGTTAATGTCTGGATATAATTCAGATAATTTTATGGCTCCAAATGTATTAATTTTATGACAGATGGATGTAAAGAAATTAGGAAAGACAAATATATAAGTGAATGAATAGAATGTCAATAAATGGATGGGTGTATAGATACATGGAAGAATCCATGATGGCTTAGAGTGGTGAAAGGATGGCTGTGCGGATGAATTGAATGGGGTGGTGTGACCGAGAAGGGATGGACAGGTCTGTGTGTGGTTGGATGGTTAGATTTGATGGATAGGTTGATGGATGGACAGATGGATTGATGGGGAAATGAAGGCATGGGTGGGGCAGAGATGGATGAATAAGTGGAAGGGTAGATAGACTGAGGGTTAGGTGGACGGAGAGGTAGATGGATGTGTGGGTAAATAGACTGAGAAACACAGATGAATGGATGTTGGTGAATGGGTGTATGGATGGATGTAAGGGTGGATAGACACATGAATGAATAAATGGACAGGTGGATGGGTGTGTAGATGGAAGGGTGGATGAACACATGGATGGATGAATAGATGGACAGGTAGAGGGGTGGGTGGATAGATGGATGACTGGGTGGATAGGTAGGTGGATGGACTAGTGGATGGCTGGATGGATGTTTAGATGGGTGGGTGGATATAAAGGTGGAGAAATGCATGAATGGACAGCTGGGTGGGTATGTAGATGGAAAGATGGATGGACACATGGATGGATGAATGCATTGATGGCGAAATGGGTATGTGCATCAATGGACAGGTGGGTGGGTGGGTAGTTGAATGGACTGGTGGATGGCTGGCTAGGTGGATGTTTAGATTGGTGGATAGATAGATGGACTGGTGGATGGTAGTATGCATGGATGATGGATGGGTGGGTGAATGGCTGAATGGATAGATGGGTGGGTGAATGGATGGATGGATGGATGGATAGATGGGCGGGTGGATGGATGGATGAGCAGGTAGATAGATTCCTGTGTAGATAATGAACAGGTGCGGAGGCTAATAGTGCATGAAGCTCTTTGAGAAGCCATATTTGCATGAGTAGGTGCAGTTTGATGTTTTCTCTCTGTTCCACATTTACATAAAAACAAACAGCTGCTTCTGCTTTACACCCGGAATTTACCTACGAACGGACGCATGAAGGAAAGGTAAAGAGAGAGAAACCACAGGATTGTCAGTCAGTGCACGTGAGGTTGCAGTGAAAGTGTTCACGATATTCTCAGATGGGGAAACAAAGCGCTGCTCTTTAGAGAACTAAAGCAAACAGAACAGGACAAAAAGTTCCTCTGCCGACGCGAGGCTTCGTTTTGTTTAGAACCTGGAGTTCTGGGTATTAAATATTTTAACAGCACCTTGGGCCATCGCAGGAACGGCCAACATCTTGGATATTGGACGAGTGGCACTTCATCAATATTTAATCTGGCTGCGTTGGGGATTATCAGGTCTTTGGAAGCGCAGCAGCTTTAATAAAAGAATTACTGTGGATATACGGCTCCAACAGCAACTGTGTTATGATTGCATTTTCCACTTTGAATAATGAGTCTGAAAAGTTTGTTCCGAGTTGAGAACAAAAGTCAGAGGTTTTACAGAAATAAACGTTCGGTAAGCCGTACCAACCCACAGAGCCCCCATGAGAGAATTAATGGCCACACGAGTACAGTGTTTTCTGAGATCAGTGTTCTTGTATTTTTGAGTAAACATATAAATGTAATTTAAAGATGTATCCGAGGAAGTTTGCTCTGTTGCTCGAACTTTTAAAATTATTAAAGTTTTGGCTCTCCGGTTTCGTTAAGAGCTACATGTGTGGGTGTGTGGATGGATGGACGGACAAGTAGATAGGTGGATGGATGGATAGATAGATGGGTAGGTGGATAGATGGATATATGGATGATGTTGTGGCTGGATGGTAGATGGTTTGATGGATGGGTGGATGAATGGATATATGGATGATGATGTGGCTGGATGGTAGATGGATGGATAGATGGATAGATGGATGGATGGATAAGTGGTTTGATGGTTGGGTGGATGAGTAGACAGATGGATGGATGGTGAATTGTATGGTTGTTGGCCCCACCATGGCCTGACTGGCTATTCACGATGCACCCTGCCCTCACCCCAAATCGGCTGAGATGGACATTAGCCTCCCCACTTCCATAATTAAGATGAACTGTGTTCAATTGTATAGTTCATTTATTTTAATTGCTCATAATTATTCCCTTGGTAAAAGTTACCACACTTTTGAAATATTAAACGATTCTCTTTGAAATCTTTGGCGTATCTGATGTTTATTAGTGTTGGTGTTTAAAACAAGGCCGGTATGCTGAGTTCTGCTGGATGAGCCAATACAAACTGACTTCATGCAATTTTTCTGTTTTCTTGTAATTTATCTGCCCGGCTGACCGAGGGGAAGGAAAGAAAGAAGGAAACATGAAATAGCGGGAAATGTTTAGCCCGAAAAGGTCAGAGAAATAAATTGGTTCTCCGCCGAGTCGGCAAACCCACAGCGATTTTTTTCACTCGGCCTCAGGCTGTGCTCGATTTAAATACCACATACCCACCAGCGCATGCTCAAATACTGCACAGGGATGGGGCAAGTTACACACTGGGAAGGTACAGTCAGTTTAAAATGAGGATCAAGTTGATAAAGAAGCTGGTGATTATGAAAATGATGGAGATCAAGAAGCTGGTGATCAAGAAGCTAAGTATGGTGAAGGACCTGATGATGAATAAAACTGGTGGCTATAAAGATGATAACGATGATGATGATGGTAATGGTGAGGATGGTGGTTATAAAAAAGCTGATGGTGGTGGTGGTGGTGGTAAAGGTGAGGACAATGGTTATGAAGGAGCTAATGGTTATAAAGAAAGTGGTGGTGGTGGTAATGGTGAGATCAGTGGTTATGATGAAGCTGATGGTGGTGGGGATGCTGATGGTGGTATTAATGGTGAGGATAATGGTTGTGAAGGAGTTAATGGTTATAAAGAAAGTGGTGGTGGTAATGGTGAGGACAATGGTTAGGAAGAAGCTGATGGTGGTGGTAATGGTTAGGATAATGGTTATGAAGGAGCTGATGGTGATGATGATGGTCGTGGTGGTAATGGTGAGGATGACGGTTGTGAAGAAGCTGACGGTTATGAAGATATGATGGTAATGATGACGATGGTAATGGTTTTGGTGGTAAAGGTTAGGATAATGGTTATGAAGGACATGATGGTGGTGGTGGTGGTGGTGGTGGTAATGGTGAGGATGATAGTGATGGGGGTGATGATGAATGTCTCGTAGTTGGTTCCCTTTCAAGACTACCAATATTACCAGAGATGTGTGGGCGGAGCTACAGACAAAGCAGAATAAAGTATTGGTGACCTGCCATCAGAATGCTTTGTTGACTTTGTTTATGCTTCAGGCTGGAACAATTTAGTGATTTCTCTAGAATCCCTTGTTTCTTAGAGTATTCTTTTTTTTTTTTTTTCTTTAAGATATTGGCAGCCTTATAAACATGCGGGTTGCTCGCCAATATTACTTCACGTCAACAATCTCATTGTCTCACAACTGTTAAAATGTCAAGATTTTGAGATAAAAAAATTATATTATTTTGAAGTCGTGTTTGTAAGTGATGATGCTGATGTGTGTAAACCTCATTCACACCATCCCATGCTGTTGGCTTCAGCTTACAGAGGTGCTGAACATGGTGTAATCAGTGATGACAACGACGGCGAAGACGCCACTACTACGATAGATCCACATTCCGGCAGCATGACGGAAAAATCAAACACCAGCAAGAACAATAAATCATCTCAGATCCTCTACCTCATCACCTCCAGTCCCAAAAAGTCAGAAAATGAAATGCCAGGTCAGTGGCTCGGCCGGAGCCGGACCGCTGCACACAGCACCAGTATGTATCAGTTTAGCTAAAACTCCCAATGGTCTCATATAAATGTTTTTATTATTTCTCCTCAACTCAAAGTAAACCACTTAAATCTACACAGTATTTGTGGTAGGTGGAGGAATTAAATTGGATTAGTGCTATGCTAGCTGTAGAAGAATCTGCGCTAATTAAAGCTTCTGGTTTACAGTGTGGACCATCTACGCGCTGGCCGCCTTGCTAACGCTAACTGTGATAGCCATGGTGGCGAAGCTTTACGTCACAGTGAAGTGAGTACCAACTATTAAACTCCATTTTATTTGTTTTATTCAATTCTAAACTGTTTGTTGTTGTTATTATTATTGTTATTACAACTGTTGTTGTTTGTTTGTTTGTCTATCTTGACCTTTTGATATTTATTCTCCAAATCAACAATTTTCATTATTACTTTTTCCCTTCTTTTTTTCTTCCTTTATTTTTTATTTATTTATGTGTATCTATCTTTTGGAAATACTAATACAATTTTTAATTTCTTTCTTTTTTTTATTTCTTGATCTCTCTCTCTCTCTGTGTGTGTGTGTGTGTGTGTGTGTGTGTGTCTGTCTGTCTCTTTCTTTCTTTTTCTATTTCTTTCTCTGTATGTCTGTCTTTCTCTATTTCTCTGTCTTTCATCTTTTTATCTGTTCGTCTGTCTGTCTCTTTCACTCACACTCTATCGTCTATCTATCCTTGTTGTTCTTTATTTCCCTCTCTGTCCCTTTGTCTCTGTCCCTCTCTCCTACACACACTCTCCTTCTCTGTCTCTCTTTCATCTTTTTATCTTTCTCTCTCTCTGTATGTCTCTTTATGTCTCTCTCTCTCTCTCTCTCTGTCTCTCTCTCTCTCTCTCTCTCTCTCTCAGATCTCCGAGCATTCCCACAGTGAGCGGTTCAGATGCATGTTCTCAGAGCACCACCTCAGAACCGTGGATTATTTTCTACAGACCCTCCACCATCTCACTCTTTAAAAAGAAGCTCAAAAACCATCATGGTGACCTCAGCCCACTGGTGGGCAACTAACCAGCACACACACACACACACACACACACACACACACACACACAAAATCTTATAAACTCTACTGGACAGCAGGTAGCATACACAATGGAGCACCCAATGAGGACCTGGATATCAGTTTGCAGCCAATCAGAAGGTGCCATGTTAAGAGTGCATGGCTTCCACAGGACCAAGACAAAGCCTCACTGACACATCTATACGGCCTAGGAAACTTTGCGAAAAGCCAGTTTCCTGCTGCAGGTTTTCTGGTGCGCAGATTCTGGCAGTCGCTGAAAAATGAGGAGTTCAAGATAAGTATCTGTCGTTAAAGTTAAAAAAAAAAAAAAAAAAAAGACCAAAATAAACAGAATGTACTGTAACATGGAGCGGCTCGCATAACCTTCATGCCAATGCAGACAATCGGCCTCTTTTAGTCCACCAAAGTGAGATTCTGTTTCAGTCCATTATCGCCTTACCCTTTATGTAGGTCGTGTCTTGTTTGGAACAGGATTACACTTTTCTCCAGCGGAGGATGAACGGGATCCTATCTGGCAAATAATACAAGATACAAGGAAAAAACAAAACAAAACGGAGGGAGCGAGAGAGAGAGAGAGAGTGTGTGTGTGTGTGTGTGTGTGTGTGTGTGTGTAAATCTACCATCACTACGACTCGGGCCGTGCTCCAAACAAACTGGCATTCCACGTTCCTTCTGGACCTCTGTAAACATCCTTTCAGTATTTTTTTTTTTCATTTGTTGTGGGTTTTTCATCTTTGTAGAGGGTTTTTTCTGTGTCTGGTGTCTGTAAGTGCCTTAAGGGTTGGAAAACTGTTTGTGTGTACAATTTCTTTCTAAACTTCCCACAGAGCTGTCTTTAAAGGCACAGAGATGAAAGATACACAAGTTTCCCATTACCCCGAACGCAGTCCATCAGCCAAGACACGTTTGTTGCCTGAAGTTTGCGTCTTTAGCTTTTCTTAACACTGGCGCTACGAGATTGATGCTAATCTAGCGTCAGACTTGTTTTTTGGGGGTTTTTTTGTGGCTTTTGACACTATATGGCAGTTATCTGTTTAAAAAAAGACAATGGATGTGTCAAAAGAACATCACAGAGCTGAAAACAATTGACCAACGTTTACATTACTTAGCATAGAGCAGCAACAACAAAAAGAAATGGATATTTGGTTAGCGGTTGACGCTGAGTGACATTGCACTGTAATTTTAGATTATTTCTAGTCATTTATCCACATATCTGAGGTAAACTTCATTATTCCCAACGTTTTTGTCTCATTTAAACTGTCATTACAACTTTATAATATCTGTAGAGATAACTACAAGTGGATAGATTGCTAGCTCTGTCAATATTCGGCCTCGATCTAATAGTTTTTTGCGTTTCATACTTCTAATATGTGCTGTTTTTATTAATGTATAAATTGTATAATTTGGCTAAAGATTAGCTTGTATGTCAAGCCCTGCTCTATGATATAATGAAAACAGCTTTGTATTCACAAGTTCTGATATCTCCAATTGAATTTCAAATTCTATGTATGTTTGGCTAGTGGTTGTTGCTAATTGAAATTACACTGTATTTTTAACTTTATATGTAATATATTTAACTATTTATTACCATATCGGGGGTTCATATTGATATTTAATGAGAAATTCGTTGGCTTTTATGCTAGATAAACGATTAGCCTCAGTCGATAGCTAGCTTCTGTGCTTGGTGTGCATGTTTTCTAGTTGCCTAGCAACAGTGCCTCAAGTATAATTGTTTGAACATTTTTACACTTGAAAGCTCCTATTTTCTTTGCTTTAATGACAGCTTAAACTTTTACACTGCTGTGTTTCTATGTACTATGCAAATGCAGCACAACAGCCAATCAAATTTACCGTAACATTTACGAGTCTCCCCCAGTACAGCTGACTGGGTTATCAAAGGCCGGCCATGTCTCTCACTGTCTATGGTGAGAGGTTCATGTAAAAGAACCATTGCTGACTTTCGTAAAGAGGAGCTGCAAAGCCGTCAGCGTGTTTCTGTCCCTTGCCTTGGCGACCCCTGAAAAAGGGAAAAAGCCGAAAGGAAATCTCGCTCCCTTCAAAACTGAATAAATTTCGGATTCTGTAGTCACTTACCCTGCTGATGGGCCGCCTTCATCATCAATAATAATTCCTACATGTTTTCTTTTAAGATGCTCCCGCGTCATTGTTGCACTCCATTACTGAGACATCTCACTTTTCCAAAGTCTGCATTCAACACATTTTTGGAGACAATTGAGGTTAAAATGCTCCCAAACTTTTGAAGATTTCAGATGAAACACCCCCCACCCACCCCCCACCCCCCCAGTCGACTGAGCCATGTTTTGTAATGTTTATGAAGATGGAAAAAATGTGAGGCGCACTTTAACGCCATACTGAGTGACACTCGTCTGTAGTGGCTGATTGCGCAATAATCGTGAGACTGTTCGACGAAGCGATTTCTTGCGAACACTTCAAATAATCGATTTTTATTGATTTTTGTCGGTTCGTTGTTGCAGCACTAGTCATGAGCCGGTATAGCGGCTCCCCACAGTGTAACAGTCAAGTTCATACGTTGTTTATCACTGTTTGCAAAAATCGTGGTCGATGCTAGTGTATTATTTTTGCTTAAGTGCTTTTATTTTTTTGAGAGTTTATCAATACATTTAAGGTAAATATTGATATTCCAGCCATTTTTCTAATTTCTAGAAAAGAGCATCATCCTAGCCATATAATTGACTAAGCGGACATGATTAGCATCGGTGTTTGATGCTAGCATAATATCTAAAGTGCAAAGATACAAAACTTTAAGTCACTGACCAGGTCTTGGCTAATCGACTGTGTTCATCATGAACAGGGACACTGTGTGCATATCATGTTTGACCAAATATTTTCAACTTTGTCACTTCACTGAGTCGCTGCTAAAAGTTTGTGTGGGAGCGATAGGAAGTGGCGCATTCTTCTGAAACAATTCTTCCTTTCTTTTTCTTTTATTCCACAAGCTCTCGGACATTACAGTGTGTCCCACTTTCTTCTGCTTTATTCAGATCAGGGCTGTTGTTCTTGTGTTAACTACAGAATTACCACCCGGGGTGTCGGGGTCACGGCAGACATTTCTGTCTAGTCATGTTCATGGTCATGAAATATTCTAAATATGAGCAACCGGGTGAAAGAATGACAGCAAGATGGTCATGACTGCATCTAAAAACCGCATACTACTGCACTACATAATGTCACAAAATGTGGTTTCTGCCGCTGTGGGTTGAGGCTACTGACATTTTATAAACGGTGACGTTGTACTGAACACTATTTCAGTTATTTCAGTTCACAGATAGTTTGGATAGCTTAAAGCCAACAGAATGCAAAGCTCGTAAAGTAAATCACACAAATGATGTAATGCGTTTGCAATCACGAAAAATCCACAAACAGTAAACTAGTAAACTTTATTACAAATTTTACTCATTTAGAGTGTGAACGAAATTGGAAAATGTAATGCCATTATTAATATTTTAAATTAAGCAACCAGGTACAAACGAAAACAGGAAAGTAGTTACGCGTTCATACGTTACATAATCTGGTCAGTTCAGTATGTCACGACTCGGCTAGACAGCGTCATGAAATTTGGCGTTGGTTTCTGTTAGCGTGCTAATGATGCTAACGTTGAAGAATCTGATACCGGGTGTAATTTCTCCGAATTAGAACAAATGTTGTACGATTTTATACAAATTGCATCGTAAGACTAATCCCACCCTTAAGACTATCATAAGTTGTATCAGTTATTTCCGTTTTATCGTTTTCACTTATGATCCGTGTCATCACTTCATGTTTAGCATTCTGATAGGAACCTCGACTTTAGTATAACTTTCCCGATTTATTGTTAATTCACAGAAAATATTCCACAAAGCTCTAGTTAATTAATGCACTCCAATGTATTTATGTAATCTTTACTGTTGAGTCCTGGAAATTGCAATGAAAAGCAGCAGGGGCGTGGTCAAGATTTAAATACTACGTCCTTCCTGCGTCCATGGCAGGTTGTCCCTGCGTCGAACATGCTGCCGGTAATTTCTGACCATACGTATGATCACACGCACACCACATTTAATGTGTTCTTTCTGCAACCAATCAGATGGCACCACATGCTTTACTACATTCTCTCCACATCCATCAGGTTGTTCTAAATTCCCCGTCACGTGTTGCATATTTGTATTAATTTTTCCAGATTTCTTGGGTTCACATCTACGTTCAAGGAGTTCACACCCTACTAGATCGCCACGTCAACACTGTCGTCACGTCGTGCTTATTCTATTCTTCCTGAACAGAATCTCTGGTAGCCTGATTCGACCAAATCCCCGGTCTCGTCTCGTCTCGTCGTTCACATCCATGAGCCAAATTTTGATAAAAGTAGCAGAACACACTTCCACACACAGGATACGCATCAATCACTCACTCATTTATTTTTCAAATGTCTTTATCCTATCACTGGAGCCTGTCTCGGCCAACACTGGGCACAGTGTGAGGTACATCCTGAACAGCTTGCCAGATCAAAGCAGGGCCAAAAACGCACAACAATTTAAACTTGTGTTCAAACCTTGGGGGCAATCTTGAGCAGCCAGTTAGCATAATGTGCATGACTTTGGACTGTGGGAGGAAACTGGACTACATGGAGGACACCCATACAAGCACAGGGAGCAGATACGATCTCCACATAGAAACACTCTCGGCCAATGTGGAACTCGAACCCAGGACGTTCTTGCTGTGAAGCGGATGTGCAAATCACTACGCCACTGTGCCGCGCCAATATTAGCGATGTTACAGTGTAATGAGGTGGATGTTGCTGGTGTCTCACATCAGGACCGTATATTGGATTGTACCGCTGCTTTCGTCATGCTGTGACATCGATATAATCTCTAACTTTAGCTACTGATACTGGAAAAAACATTCTGAAATGATCAGAACAGGAAATTTAAAAAACCCTGTGACAGAAAGGTAAACGTACACAGCGCTACATTTAAAACACATGGAATCAGTTTTATGTTTTTGCGAGTCATGTTTAGCGTCTGATGTTTGCGTCTATAATTCAGCTTCCATTTTAGACGAAAGACAGACACTGTGGATTCATTTCATTTTTTCCTTTTATTTAAAATGTTCTTTAATGCTGCAGTTTGTGTACTGAAGCGTCTCAACATGGTGGCGGCGATACTTCCCAAAAATCCCGTGTGTGTGTTTTCTGTTTATTTTTAGCAACATTCCGTTTTCAATAGTTCTTTTATTTCTGAGGAATTGTCTTCCAACTGAAACTGTACTGTAATTTTTTTTTTTTTTTTCACTTGTTAAAGAGAACTAGGTGTGTGCTGATATCGCTGAACCCTCTAAATATTAGCAATTACCGATTTTACTGGTTGAGCCTTTGCTATGTCTGTGCTCATCGGGATCAATTGGAAATGGGACTATTTCTTCCATCACTCGCTCTCATTCTCTCTAAACCGAACCGCTTAATCCTACCAGGGTTGCACTGAGACTGGTGCCTATCTCAGCCCAACAAGGCACCAAGGTGGGGTACGCCCGGGGCAGGTCGGCAGACAATCTCATACACACAACAAACCATTCAAACTCGTACTGAAGGGAAAATTGGAACAGCCACTTAGCTTAATGTGTATCTCCTGCGACTGTGAGCGGAAACTGGAGTATCTTGATGAAACCCATACATGCAACGAATTCATCCAAACATGACTGGGGCCAGTGGCGTCGTGGTTAGGGTGCTGTGCTCATGATCGGAAGGTTGTGTGTTCAAATCTCAGTTAGACCCCCACTGTGCTAGGACCCATGGACAAGGTCTTAACCACACGTGTACCTCTGTTCTCCCAGCAGTATAAATGGGTACCAGTAAAATATACTGGGAAGGTAACCTGCGATGGACTAACATCCCATTTAGGTGGAGTTGAACTCCTGGTGGCTTCACGCTACAGAAACCGGGAATAAGCACTTACCTGATGGTCCACTGGGCTTGTGTGTGTGTGTGTGTGTGTGTGTGTGTGTGTGTGTGTGTGTGTATATATATATATATATAATATAAATAAAAAGCCCAACAAACTTTATCTTTTTACACACGCAAATACCCTCGGTGAGTTTGGGACTTCACCAAGGCCTTTCCTGAAAAGAGGCGGACATGCTAACTGCGACGCTATCATGCCATCCTTGGATTGTGAGCCAATCATTACAGACGCTCCCCGACTTATGTTTTTAATTGGTTATCACATGACATGAAGCTTAAACAGCCAATCAACGCTTACAATATGTGATATGATTCCGAATGTAGTGCACTTGCTGTGCTTGAAGGTGGGTTATACAGCCTGCCGGTCTTTCAAGTGAGCAAGGTGCTGTTGAACTCGTTTAGTACTCAGCCTGCACTGATGTGAATCACCAGCAGAGCAAAGAGTTCTCTTTTTTCCCCCTGGATTCTGATTTTCATTCCTATTACAACTTTCTTTGCTTAACTGAGTATGCATGGTAGATTGCGCCGATCTGAGCAGATAGTTAATTCATCTCTGCGTATGAGACTTGCACCCATGCTAGTAGGCTTATGCTTCTGACCAACCAGATTTGCTTCGGTTTACAAAAGTCCACAAAACAGTGTAAATACAAAGATCACAGAGATGATGTCTTAACACAAGGGTAACACGCTATATAATATATATATATATATATATATATATATATATATGTGTATATATGTATATATATATATATATATGTGTATATATGTATATATGTATAACTGAACTGGGAAGAAGGAGGGACACGTTCAGTCTGTCGTTTGTAAACAATGGACGCAGCGTCATTACGCCATTGCTTAATGCATTGAAAAAAAAAACGTAAAACGAATGAACGTAAGTCGGGGAGTGTCTGTATAGTGAAATAAACTTGTGATAAAGAGTTTGAGACTGAAGCATATTTGAGTCTTTATTCACGCCACAGGGTTTATTTATCAGTAATAACGGACTTGATGGACATTTATTTTTGTTATTTCACAGCTCTGTATGATTTGACATGAAATGTTGATTTTTAAATGGTTTCAGTGATTTTAAGAAATGTTTTATTGTCAATTTAATTATATTTTTATTGTTTGGTAAATTGTTTTATTGGTTTAAAAAAAAAAAAAAAGATTTTATTGCTTCCGCCATTGAAAACAAAGGAATTTTATCCAACACTTTCATGCTATCTGAGCTGATCTCAGGTTCCCTCCGAATTGAATGGGTTCTCATCAGCACATACCTAGAACACATGATCTGGATGGAACAGTGAACATGATGGCGTTTGGATTTGTGCTGTGCTTTTCTTTTCCGTGTTCCTTTCGCAGCGCTCTGATGGGGCTCTGTGTGATTTGGAGTTGATGCCACCATTCGTGTAATCGAGTCTTTGTCATTTTTGCCCTCAGACTTTGCATTCGCTTTGTTTGTTCCGTTTTATTTTTTCTTTTTGGTTTCTTCTAAAGATAAGATCCCGTGCTGTGTCTGTTCCACTTTAATCGTTCCGAGGAAGCAGAACGCGTAATAGCCCAGACCATAATAGTGAATAGCGAGATGAAAAAGGGCCTTGTGTGTGACCTCAGACTTCCAGTAAAGGACTAGCTCTTCCTGCTCAGATCTCCCAGACGAGAGAACGCCGCAGTCCCGCCTGCCATCATTACCGCATGAATAAATCCAACTCATGGAGAAACTCATGCATACAAAAGTTCAGAGAGAGAGAGAGAGAGACAGAGACAAAGACAGAGACGGAGAGAGCGAGTGGAACACACACTAACAACATCAACCCAAAAACCAAAAGTGACAGCTCCGATTCATCAAGGTCACATTAACTTCGGACGATATCGTCCCGTCTCCACACGGCTCCGTCTGCTTCATCGCGACACACAACACTCCCACGCGGCAGATCCAGATCTTTCAGGGACATGTGGGGGAGTGGGGGACTCATTGTGGTTCAATTGTAAATATTGAGATTTTAATTTATACAGTAAGTTATTTTGGACTTCAAAATGGGACATAATCTATCTTTTGTATAAGTGAAGTACGTTTCTAGTTTTATTATTTAATGTGTTCTGACTGCCAAATAAATATGCATGTTTCTTATAAGTCCCTGTCATCTCTGGTTTGTCCTCTGTGTGCAGAATTTATTAATGAAAATGGAAAATGGGGGCGAGGGAGAGATTTAAAATTCAGAGTGCAGCGTGTCCTTCGGGATGGAGCTTTATTCTTCGGGCGGGAATCTAAAGTGTGTGTGTGTGTGTTTGGGATGAGTTCCTTTTATGGTACCCTCTGAGAAAAAAACAAGAGTGTAGTATAATGTGGTCCACCTTCACTCAAGTTTTGAGTTTTATCTATACAAAAATAAAAGTTCAGGGTTTTTTTGCATAGCAATTTTTCAGTTGACATTGTCATAAAGCGGCTTTACTCAAAAAGCAGAAGGAACCAGATCACCGGCAGACCAGAAGCAGCAGGTGTACCTCAGTAAAACACACACACACACAGAGGAGGGGGTGGGGGGGGACATTGGTAGGTATGTAAATGAGATCATTGTTCCAAAAGGGAGTTTATCAGTGTATCAGATTGTAAGCAGGGTTCTGGCAGGACTGACAATATCACACCTAAACCGACAGAATTGGTAAGAAGAGAGACATCAGGTCACTCCCTCCACTGCACTACATTTAGTTTCTGTTTTCTGTTTAGTCCATTTTGTCTGAAAGTGATAAGTTTATTCTGCCCTCCCAAGCCAGACCGCAGTATCTGCAAAATCATGAAACTGAGAAAATTGAGCCCAAAGTTTTTAAAATATCCCTCGACAGGCTTTTACTAACTAAATATGGTATTAACACATTTGGATATATTTTACCATCTTATTTTTTAAGAAATTAGCTATTAATATTTATATCACTAGGTGGAGCTGATTGCACTTAGTCAGAAAAACATAAAAGGCCAATTTGGCTAAAATTGCAGATACTGCAGTCTGGCTTGGGAGGGCAGTATTGGTGGAACGACACCAGCTCAGGGATTCAGAATCTCTTCACTTCGCTACATCTTGTTTTGGTTCTATATCTTTACAATAATAGGTCTAGTGGTATAGGGTGCTGGATCGCTGATCCAAAGGTTGGGGGTTCGAGTCCCACTCTCCACAAGATTGTCACTGTCCCCTGTCCCGTCCCCGTCCCCCCAGTGCAGCTAACTGGTTTATCAAAGGTGGGCCGTGTCTGTCACTGTCTATGGTGAGAGGTTCATGTAAAAGAACCATTGCTGACTTTCGTAAAGAGTAGCTGCAAAGTCGTCAGCGTGTTTCTGTCCCTTGCTAAAAGGGTTGTGACAGGAAGGGCATCCGACGTAAAAACCTCTGCCAAATCAAACGTGCGAATCAGATGATTCACTGTGGCGACTCCCGAGTAAAAGGGAAAAAGCCGAAAGGAAGACAGACACAGCAACCGTATAACTGGGGGAATGGTCCTGCCCATGTGTGGTAACTTGGCAGCGCAACACAGATTGGTAGAAAGAGGAAATGTCTGAAATGAAGCATTAAAAACAGAATAAGGGATATGACTGCAAGATAATTAAATGTTATTAATATCATGGCGACCGGTGCAGGGGTCAATAAGACTCGCGTACAGAAAGCAAATGGTTTCAGAAAGACTCTGTGGGCAGATCCATTTTATATCTAAGGGATATCACTGGTCTGGGAATGCTTCAGTGTCCCCTCCGGAAGAGCTGGCGGAAGTGGCTGTGGACAGGGACGTCTGGACCTCATTGTTTTGGCTGCAGCCCCTGCGACCTGACCCCGGATTTCCCCCGCATTTCATCTTTATATAATCTGCCTGGGAAGAGACTCGTATCCACTCATCAATCATCTACACCGAACCCATCTCAGCTGACCTCCAGCAACAGCTGGGAAGGAAGAACCAGCAGGAAGGAATTTACTACAACAAGGACTTGAACCCTGGACCTGCAGATTAAAACTCTGACGTTCTACTGCCTGAGCTGCCCCAGATGTACCAGTACGTAATGTCAGAGCACCAGGTTGCACATGGATATGGAAGCTACAAACTCTACTGTTCACCCCACAATCATGAGAAAAGGTAAAGTTGGGACTTACTTTTCTTGTAAAAGTGTAAAAAAAATGCAGAAGCTCATTAATCATTACAAGAGAAAGTATGCAACTCCACACAAACCGCCAAGACTGGGACTTGAACTCAGAACCTTCTCACTGTGAGGCATGCAAACCACTACCCCACCCAATTTAGGGAAACAAATTGACCTAATGTGCAGATCTTTGGACAGAAGGAGGAAACGCACACAAACAGAACTTGCAAACTCCTCACAGGGATGCCCAAGCCGAGGCCAGGATTCGAACCTAGTACCATCTAGATGCAAGACAGATGTGCTGATCACGATACTGCCCATTTTAGGGCAGCAAACTGTAGTCTTTGGACTGTGGGAGGAAATCGGAGCACTCTAAAGTAACCCACTGAAGAGGGTGGAGAATATATATGCAAACTCCTATTACGTATTATGAAGAGGACGTATAATGGAAGTTAAAATACTTGCATATATTTAATCTTACAGAGACGAACTATCACAACGATTTACATTCCCTGATCATTCTGGTTGTGGTTCATTGACAGAATTTCCTTAATGTATGAAAATTTCAATTAAATTCATTTTCTGTAATCGCTTAATCCTAATTAGAGTCACGGGGAGGCTGGCACTCATCCCAGCTGACTCCGGGTGAGGGCAGAGTACACCCTGGACAGCTTGTCAGGCCATCGCAGGGTGGAAACACGCTGACGGCTTTGCAGCTACTCTTGTCGAAAGTCAGCGATGGTTCTTTTACATGAACGTCACACCATAGACAGTGAGAAACACGGCTGGCCTTTGATAACCCAGTTAGCTGTGACTGTGTGCGCCCGCGCGCGCGTGTGTGTGGTGGTTGTGGTGGTGGGGGGGTTTGACAACCCTGAGGACAGTGAGACTCAAACCCCCAACCTTTGTATCAGCGAGCCAGCGCCCTATACCACTAGGCCACCACTTCAATTAAATTATAGAGGGTTAAATCATAGTCCTCGGCCAATGGCTACGTTATACACAGCTATAGAGTCCATATCTCCGAGTTGCCTAGCAACCGTTTTCTTATAATTTACTCTCCCATGTGTTCACCTCCCAATGTTCAAAGGACAAATATGCCATAAGATGCATTCCTGTATGTGTGTGTGTGCGCGCGCGCACGAGCATTCATATTCAACAGTTCATGGGGCTCTTCACATACCATCCTCACGGGGACAAAAGACATTGTGGGGACAAAAGTCATTTTTCCTTAAAGTAAATGAATGCAAATAAAGCAAAGAGGGGGCACAGTAAACAGAACTCTGTGTGATGTCTAACAACTGTGTGTGTGTGTGTGTGTGTGAGAGAGAGAGAGAGAGAGAGATAGAGGGAGACAGGGACAGATAAAGAGAGAAAGTGAGAGAGACATAGAGTGAGAGAGATAGAAGAGATGAGGCTTTAACACGACACTCACATACAGAAGCCTTTGATGTAACTCTGCAGCTCTTTCACTTGGACAGGTACATGGAACACACCTCAGTTGTTAACATGTATACAGGCCTCACCTCCTCAGTTATTGACATGTATACAGGCCACAGCTCCTCAGTTATTGACTTGTATACAGGCCACACCTCAATGCAGCCATGAGGGAGGGGCACAAGCCAGTGTCCTTCCCTCACGCCGGTCCCAAGCCCGGATAAATGCAGAGAGTTGCGTCAGGAAGGGCATCGAGCGTAAAACAAATGCCAAATAAAACATGAGAGTCACAACAAAGAAATTCATATCGAATCGGTCGAGGCCCAGGTTAACAACAACTGCCATCAGTGCTGTTAACCAACAGGGTGCTGGTGGAAATTGGACTACTGTTGGTCGAAGAAGGAGAGGGGGGAGGTGTGTCCGTAGGCAGAGAGAGAAGAGGAAAGGCATGAGTCTAGGACTGAAAGTAGGGACTTTGAATGTTGGAACTATGACCGGAAAAGGTAGAGAGCTGGCTGACATGATGCAGAGGAGGAAGGTGGACATACTGTGTGTTCAGGAGACCAGGTGGAAAGGTAGCAAGGCTAGAAGCTTAGGAGCAGGTTTAAGCTGTTTTTTCATGGTGTGGATGGGTAGAGAAATGGAGTAGAGGTCATCTTGAAGGAGGAGTTTGTCAGGAATGTTGTAGAAGTGAAAAGAGTGTCAGACAGAGTGATGAGTCTCAAATTAGAAATTGAAGGCTTGATGTTCAATGTTGTTAGTGCTTATGCCCCACAGGCAGGATGTGAGCTAGAAGAGAAGGAGAGATTCTGGAGTGAGTTAGATGAAGTGATGCAGAGTACCCCCAGAGAAGAAAGAGTGGTCATTGGGGCAGACTTCAGTGGACATGTTGGTGAAGGAAACCGAGGGGACGAGGAAGTGATGGGCAGGTTTGGTATCCAGAACAGGAACGCAGAAGGACAGATATTGGTAGATTTTGCCAAAAGGATGGAAATGGCTGTGGTGAATACTTTCTTTCAGAAGAGAGAGGAGCATAGGGTGACTTAAAAAAGCGGAGGTAGGAGCACACAGGTAGGCTACATCTTGTGTAGGCGATGTAATTTGAAGGAAGTCACTGATGGTGACATGACACTGATGGTGAAGTTGAAGAAGGCAAAGGCAGAGTAGAAGACAAAGTGGTGGAAGCTGAAAAAGGAAGAGTGTCGGGTTGTCTTCAAGGAGGAGTTGAAAATGGCTTTGGGTGGTCAGGAAGTGCTGCCAGATGACTGGACAATGACAGCAGATGTGATCAGGGAGACAGGTAGGAGAATACTTGGTGTGTCATCTGGAAGGAGAGGAGATAAGGAGACTTGGTGGTGGAATGAGGAAGTGCAGGGGTGTGTACAAAGGAAGAGGTTAGCTAAAAAGAAGTGGGACATTGAGAGGACCGAAGAGAGTAAACAGGAGTACAGGGAGACACAGCGTAAGGCGAAGGTAGCGGTGTCAAAGGGCGTATGATGACTTGTATGCTTGGTTGGAAAGTAAAGAGGGAGAAAATGATTTATACAGGAGGGCACAGCAGAGAAATAGAGATGGGAAGGATGTGCAGCAAGTTTGAGTGATTAAGGACAGAGAGGGAAATGTATTGACTGATGACAGAAGTGTGCTGGAAAGATGGAAAGAGTACTTTGAAGAGCTGATGAATGAGGAAAATGAGAGAGAAAAAAGAGTAGAAGAGGTGACCGTTGAGGACCAGGAAGTAGCAAAGATTAGTAAGGGTGAAGTGAGGAGGGCATTGAAGAGGATGAAGAGTGGAAAGGCAGTTGGTCCTGATGATATACCGGTGGAGGTATGGAAGTGTCTAGGAGAGGTAGCAGTAGATTTCCTGACAAGAATATTCAACAAGGTCTTAGAGAGTGAGAGGATGCGAGAGGAATGGAGGAGAAGTGTGCTGGTGCCCATTTTTAAGAACAAGGGAGACGTGCAGACTTGTGGCAACTACAGAGGGATAAAGTTAATGAGCCATACGATGAAGTTATGGGAAAGAATAGTGGAACCTAGACTAAGGGCAGAGATCAGCATTTGTGAACAACAGTTTGGTTTCATGCCAAGAAAGAGCACCACAAATGCAGTGTTTGCCTTGAGGATGTTAATAGAGAAGTACAGAGAAGGTCAAAAGGAGCTGCATTGTGCCTTTGTGGATCTGGAGAAAGCATATGAGAGGGTGCCGAGAGAGGAACTGTGGTATTGCATGAGAAAGTTTGGAGTGGCAGAGAAGTATGTTAGAGTGGTGCAGGACATGTATGAGAGATGTAAGACAGTGGTGAGGTGTGCTGTCGGTGTGACAGAAGAGTTCAAGGTGGAGGTGGGACTGCATCAAGGATCAGCCCTGAGCCCCTTCTTGTTTGCTATGGTGATGGATAGGCTGACAGACGAAGTTAGACAAGAATCCCCATGGACTATGATGTTTGCAGATGACATTGTGATCTGTAGTGAGAGCAGAGAACAAGTACAGGAAAATCTAGAGAGGTGGAGGTATGCCCTGGAAAGGAGAGGAATGAAGGTTAGCCTCAGTAAGACAGAATACATGTGTATGAATGCCAAGGACCCAAGAGGAACGGTGAGGTTACAGGGAGCAGAGATAAGGAAGGTGGAGGATTTTAAGTACTTAGGCTCAACAATCCAGAGCAATGGAGAGTGTGGAAAAGAGGTGAAAAAGCGTGTGCAGGCTGGTTGGAATGGTTGGAGAAAAGTGTCCGGTGTGATGTGTGATAGGAAGGTATCGGCAAGAATGAAAGGAAAAGTGTACAAGACTGTGTTGAGGCCAGCGATGTTGTATGGTTTAGAAACAGTGGCCCTGGGGAAAAGACAGGAGGCAGAGCTGGAAGTAGCAGAGATGAAAATGTTGAGGTTCTCTTTGGGAGGAACGAGGATGGATAGGATCAGGAATGAGCACATCAGAGGGACAGCACATGTAAGACGTTTTGGAGACAAAGTCAGAGGGGCCAGATTGAGATGGTTTGGACATGTACAGAGGAGGGATAGTGAGTATATTGGTGGTAGGATGCTGAGGTTGGAACTCCCAGGCAGAAGGCCTAGAGGAAGACCAAAGAGACGATTCGTGGACGTGGTGAAGGAGGACATGAAGGCAGTTGGTGTAAGAGAAGAAGATGCAGAGGATAGGGTGAGATG
>CM045734.1:57931063-57936063 GCA_024760905.1 Plotosus lineatus
TATCCCTCCTCTGTACATGTCCAAACCATCTCAATCTAGCCTCTCTGACTTTGTCTCCAAAACATCTCACATGTGCTGTCCCTCTGATGTACTCAATATCTGATCCTATCCATCCTTGTTACTCCCAAAGAGAACCTCAACATTTTCATCTCTGCTACCTCCAACTCTGACTCCTGTCTTTTCCCCAGGGCCACTGTCTCTAAACCATACAACATCGCTGGCCCCAACACCGTCTTGTACACTTTTCCCTTCATTCTTGCCGATACTCTCCTATCACACATCACACCGGACACTTTTCTCCATCCATTCCAACCTGCCTGCACACGCTTCTTCACCTCTTTTCCACACTCTCCATTGCTCTGGATTGTTGAGCCTAAGTACTTAAAATCCTCCACCTTCCTTATCTCTGCCCCCTGTAACTTCACCGTTCCTCTTGGTTCCTTGTCGTTCACACACATGTATTCTGTCTTACTGAGGCTAACCTTCATTCCCCTCCTTTCCAGGGCATACCTCCACCTCTCTAGATTTTCCTCCACTTGTTCTCTGCTCTCACTACAGATCACGATGTTGTCTGCAAACATCATAGTCCATGGGGAATCTTGTCTAACCTCGTCTGTCAGCCTGTCCATCACCATAGCAAACAAGAAGGGGCTCAGAGCTGATCCTTGATGCAGTCCCACCTCCACCTTGAACTCTTCTGTCACACCAACAGCACACCTCACCACTGTCTTACATCTCTCATACATGTCCTGCACCACTCGAACATACTTCTCTGCCACTCCAGACTTCCTCATGCAATACCACAGTTCTTCTCTCACCCTGTCATATGCTTTCTCCAGATCCACAAAAGCACAATGCAGCTCCTTCTGACCTTCTCTGTACTTCTCTATTAACATCCTCAAAGCAAACACTGCATCTGTGGTGCTCTTTCTTGGCATGAAACCAAACTGTTGTTCACAAATTCTGACCTCTGCCCTTAGTCTTGCTTCCACTATTCTTTCCCATAACTTCATCGTATGGCTCATTAACTTTATCCCTCTGTAGTTGCCACAACTCTGTACATCTCCCTTGTTCTTAAAAATGGGCACAAGCACACTTCTCCTCCATTCCTCCGGCATCTGCTCACTTTCTAAGACCTTGTTGAATATTCTTGTCAGAAAATCTACTGATACCTCCCCTAGACACTTACATACCTCAACTGGTATGTCATCAGGGCCAACTGCCTTTCCACTCTTCATCCTCTTCAATGCCCTCCTCACTTCTCCCTGACTAATCTTTGCTACTTCCTGCTCCTCAACGGTCACCCCTTTGACTCTTTTTTCTCTCTCATTTTCCTCATTCATCAGCGCTTCAAAGTACTATTTCCATCTTCCTAGCACACTTTCTGTCATCAGTCAATACATTTCCCTCTCTGTCCTTTATCACTCTAACTTGCTGCACGTCTTTCCCATCTCTATTTCTCTGCTGTGCTAACCTGTATAAATCATTTTCTTCCTCCTTACTCTCCAACCTATCATACAAGTCATCATACGCCCTCTGTTTGGCCTTTGACACCGCTACCTTCGCCTTACGCTGTGTCTCCCTGTACTCCTATTTACTCTCTTCGGTCCTCTCTGTGTCCCACTTCTTCTTAGCTAACCTCTTCTTTTGTACACACTCCTGCATTTCCTCATTCTACCACCAAGTTTCCTTATCTACTTTCCTTCCAGAGGACACACCAAGTACTCTCCTACCGGTCTCCCTGATCACATTGGCTGTGGTTGTCCAGTCATCTGGAAGCACTTCCTGACTACCCAAAGCCTGTTTCAACTCCTCCTTGAAGACAACCCGACACTCTTCCTTTTTCAGCTTCCACCACTTTGTCTTCTGCTCTGCCTTTGCCTTTTTCACCTTCCTCACCATTAGCGTCATCCTGCACACCACCATCCTATGCTGTTTGGCAACACTCTCACCCACTACTACTTTGCAGTCACTGACTTCCTTCAAATTACATCGCCTCCACAAGATGTAGTCGACCTGTGTGCTCTTACCTCCGTTTTTATAAGTCACCCTATGCTCCTGTTTCTTCTTGAAGAAAGTATTCACCACAGCCATTTCCATCCTTTTTGCAAAATCGATCAACATCTGTCCTTCTGTGTTCCTGTCCTGGATACCAAACCTGCCCATCACTTCCTCGTCCCCTCTGTTGCCTGCACCAACATGTCCATTGAAGTCTGCCCCAATGACCACTCTTTCACCTCTGGGGGTACTCTGCATCACTTCATCTACCTCACTCCAGAATCTCTCCTTCTCTTCTAGCTCACATCCTGCCTGTGGGGCATAAGCACTAACAACATTGAACATCACGCCTTCAATTTCTAACTTGAGACTCATCACTCTGTCTCACACTCTTTTCACTTCTAGAACATTCCTAACAAACTCCTCCTTCAAGATGACTCCTACTCCATTTCTCTTCCCATCCACACCGTGATAAAACAGCTTAAACCCTGCTCCTAAGCTTCTAGCCTTGCTACCTTTCCACCTGGTCTCCTGAACACACAGTATGTCTCCCTTCCTCCTCTGCATCATGTCAGCCAGCTCCCTATCTTTTCCTTGCATAGTTCCAACATTCAAAGTCCCTACTCTCAGTCCTAGGCTCACGCAATTCCTCTTCTCTCTCTGCCTACGGACACGCCTCCCGCCTCTCCTTCTTCGACGTCTTCGACCAACAGTAGTCCAATTTCCATCAGCACCCTGTTGGTTGACAGCACTGATGGCGGTTGTTGTTAACCCGGGCCTCGACCGATCCGGTATGAATTTTGTTTTGACCATTTGCATTTTTAATGTGGCAGAAGTTTTACGCCGGATGCCCTTCCTGTCGCAACCTTCTGCATTTATCCGGGCTTGGGACCGGCATAAGGGGGAGAGACACTGGTTAGTGCCTTCCCCCCGCCTCATGGCTGCATTTTATATATATATATATATATATATATATATATATATATAAATAACTTAAATAAATATTAAATTTGCTTATTTATTTGAATTTTTTTTTCAATTTTCTATTTTTTCATTTGTACTTTAGCAACATCTATTCAAAGCACAGATCTGTGACAGTATAAAACAGCCCAAATTATTTATATTTATTTATTTCTTGTTTTCTTTACTGGCGGCAGGGAGGTGTAGTAGTTATCACATTCACCTCATAGCAAGAAAGTCTTGGGTTTGAGTCCCAGGCTCAGCGATGATGTTTTTGTGTGGAGTTTGCATGTTCTCTCCATGCTGACCTGGTTTCCTCAGGGAACTCCAGTTTCCTCCCACCATCTAAAGACATGCAGAAGACGGAATACTTGCTTCAATTTGCCTGTGTGTGGGTGTGTGGGAGTTAAGGCCCTGCAATGGACTGGCAAGCGTTACAGAGTGTACCCTTCACCCAGTGTCAAAGAGGAAATACACTCACTCACACACACTAAAAGCTTTCCTTTTTTGTTCTGTATTGAGCGTTCAATCCAAAATTAAAGAAGGTCAGAGATGAAAGCTGCTGTAGATGGTCCGGTATCTAACGTTTATGGTAAGCACATGGTCATTGTTTTGCTGGTTTAAAACCACTGACATGTTCAGAGAGTGGTTCCAGGACCATTATATTACTCTCCGGTTGGACTCAAAAAGATCTTAATGAGGAAACCAATCTCTGAACTCAGGTCCAGTTTCGGTTTCAGCTGAATGCCAGCGTTTGTGGTCCTGATGAGACCTGATCCTCCTGAGGAGAAGAGAATCACAGTGTGTGAAACAACACCCTTCCCTCGGGTTTTAAGCCCTTTCACACCGAATCTGCTTCAGCCGAAGCCTTTGTCAGGCCGTAAACCGAGACTATGGGACCTCCCCGGCTAGGCCGTCTCACAGTGAGGGGGCATCGTCATCTCATGTTCAACGTTCAGGAGTGTGAAGGTTCACAAGTGTGATGGACTTGCTGGCTTCTGCAGTGTGGGAACAGAAACAAGAAAAAATAAACAGACTCCAGTGTGTATGGAGCCGTAATTATAAGGGGATGAAACACACATTCAGATCAATACAACAGTTCCATTCAAGTTCAAACCTCCGATGGAGTTGTAGCGCAAACTGTACAATATCTGATGCTTTTAGGAAATCCCATAATGCACTGCAGTTGGCGAGCATTCCCTAAAGGTTACTTGAACTGCATTTTTTTCTTTCCAGTTTCTGTCAAACCACTTAATCCTACTGGGACTGCATGGGGGCTGAAGCCTATATTAGCCAGCTCTGGGAGAAGGCATGGTACAGTCAGTCCATAACAGGACCAACACACACAACCATTTTCACTCACATTCCAGGGCAATTTTGAACATCCAATTAGTCTAACGAGCATGTTTTCAGCCTGTCAGAGGAAACTAGAGGAAACCAGAGGAAGCACATGCAAGCATGGCGAGATCATGCAAACCGCATATGGAAACATCCTGACTGAGCCCGCGAATCAAACTCAGGACCTTCGAGCTGTGAGATGGCTGCGCTCACAACTATGCCAGCGTGCCACCCTCGTCTCAATGACCTGAATGAAACCCTGCATCACAGCTGCAATATTTTTATTGGTGCGAACGAAAACAAACTGCACATAGATCTTGTTTTTATTTTTTTTTACTGTTTAATGAGACAAAAGTTTACTCTCAATACTCAGCTCTATCAGTATGTCCTAGACCACACAGCGTCCACTATACAGGATACTATTTTGGGTGTTTTATTATCATGTAATCGGTAAATATAATTCAGAGAAAGTATTCGTATAATTATAAAATCCCACATTTTATGCAGAATGGTTTGATGTCCGAACGGCACATCCTAGAATATATAGGCTCGGACACTATTTAGGACACAGTTCACAGACAT
This sequence comes from Plotosus lineatus, assembly GCA_024760905.1. Classification (NCBI taxonomy): domain Eukaryota; kingdom Metazoa; phylum Chordata; class Actinopteri; order Siluriformes; family Plotosidae; genus Plotosus; species Plotosus lineatus. The sequence goes on from CM045734.1 coordinate 57,935,942, forward strand.
GAATAAAAAAGTCAAGGCTTCCAAATACAGTACAGTTTCTCGTCATTATTTTTTAAACAGCTGTAAATCAAATCAATCTCCAGATGCTACAATCTTAAAATTTTCAGATGCTACAATATGTA
>CM045734.1:57941063-57966063 GCA_024760905.1 Plotosus lineatus
TACCCCAACCTTGCCCAGAGCCTCTCGCTGAGATGGGCACCAGCTTGCCTGCGACCTTAATTAGGATTAAATGGCTTAGAATACAGGGATCCCTCGCTACTTCGCGCTTCAATTAATGCAGCTTCAGTGCATCGTAGTTAAAAAAAAATAAAATAAATAATAATAATTTTTTCCGTCTAATTAAAAAATAAGGAAATTAAGGAAGAATAGGGGAAAAAGTTAAGGAAAATGCCACAAAAACAAGGCCAATTATGCAAAAAACAAAAAAAAAAAACCCCATAGACAAACAAAAAACAACCCAAAATCTCCCAGACAGACAGACCCCCCTTAATCCAAGCCGCTTGCATTTATCTCCTTCATACAATTGTAGAGTTGTAGGTTGAGTGCCTTGCTTAAGGGTCCAACTCTTGTGGCCTGGTGGGAATCGTACTTGAATCCCCATCCTGATCAAAATACCAGAGCCTTAACCACTGAGCTGCTTCTGCCTTGTAACGGGTCACCACTAACCACTCACACACACACACACACACACACACACACACACACACACACACACACACTTTGCCCTACCACTGCCCCATCTAGACTGCCTAAGTTAAATGTTACCACAGTTGTTTCTGTGATGCCACCATGTGAGAGAGTGAAGTTCTAAGCTCTCACTGTGTGTGTGTGTGTGTGTGTTTCCCTCAGTGTACAAAGTGTTTGAAAGTGTTGCTCAGAAGTATGACGTGATGAACGACGCGATGAGCCTGGGCATCCACCGGCTATGGAAGGACACACTGCTGCGTGTGATGAATCCTCAGCCCGGTTTACGCCTGCTGGACGCGGCTGGAGGAACTGGTACACTGATTAAATTCATACAACTAAAACTATTAAAAATGAATTAAAGAGGAACAAATAATACAAGAAAGAGATAAGGACTCACACCATGTCATCTTAGTCTGTGAAGAGGAAACAGTGTGTGTCTGTGTCCGTGTCCTTCAGGTGACATCTCGTTCCGTTTCCTGAATTACACACAGTCGGTGCGTGAGAGGCAGCTGCGTCAGAAAGCGCGGGCTAATCAGACACCTTCATGGCAGGACATCTCCAGTAATTATATTTCAGAGGGGGCGGAGCTTCTACAATCCCGAGCGGTGGTTTGTGACATCAACAAAGAAATGCTGAAGGTGGGGAAAGAGCGGGCGGAGGATGCAGGAATCACCACAGGTATCATGCTAGTGTAATATGCAGAGCACCTTTTGTTTACAGTGTTTCATCAAACCACAGTGTGTGTTTGCTTACCGACACATATCAATAGTGCAGTTTAGAGGGCAGTAGTCCAATTACAATTCGATTGATGCGTAGGACCGTCTACTTATATTTTAAACTGTAACTGATTGTAGTGTAGTGATTGGCACGTTCCTCTAACAGCAAGAAGGGCTTGTCCCCCCCCCCCCATGTTTGTGTGGGTTTCCTCTGGGTGCTCTGGTTTCCTCCCAAAGTCCAAAAACAAGCACAGTAGGCTAATAGGCTGTTCCAAATTGCCCCTAGGTGAAAGAGTGAGTGTGGATGGCTGTGCTGGCTCTGCAATGGCCTAGCAAGCACCCTGCTCTCACCCAGAGTCAGCGGAGATGGGCACCAGCCTCTCCATGACGCTCATTAGGATTAAGCGGGTTAGAATAAAAGCACATAATAAATGTAGATTAAAATTTCTGACTCGAACAATTCAACAACCAGTGTGTGTTAATATCGCTATAAAATTATAAAATGACTACAAACAGAAGTTTAAGGTTGTGTAGAAAGTTACTGTAGGTTTAGCATATCGTAATCAGGGAGGACATTAATAAATCTATAAATTATCCATTCAGGTTGATTAATGGCACTTGTGGTCACTTCGGATGGAAATAGAGCTCCAAAGTCGGCTAAAATGGCCGTTTTCCGACTGTCTGTTTTTTAGGTGCTATGGGTTATGGAGACACAGGACTGGTGTCGATTGAAAGCTCTGCTTGTTCGCAGATATACTGTAGTCGACTGTGCCTCTACAATTTGGGTTATTCATTCAATCTGGGTTAAAAATGTAATGATTTAATATTTTGAATGGAATACAGTGCTTTTCAACCTTTTTTGAGCCAAAGCACATTTTTTTCATTGAAAAAAATAATGAGGCACACCACCAGAAGGAAATATTAAAAAATTAACCCCTGTAGCCTGTATTGAGAATATAAAGACATTGATCAAAGTGTCTTGAACAGGAATCAAATCAACACAAAAAAAAAGTATTTTATAATCGTTCATATTTATATGCACTCAGTGTGAAACTGGCACCTGTTTGGATGAATATAGAGCTGATAACCTGGCAGGAATCAAAGAAAGACACAAAGCTGTTCCTCAACAGCTCTGTCTCTCTCTGGGTTTTGTTTTTATGGCCATCAGGCTTGAAAAGCTCACCTCACACGGATATGTTGTGGAAAATCGGAACAATGTCAAAATACAGTCGGCTCCCTACTTACGAAATTAATCCGTTCCAGCGCCTTTTTCGTAATGCGGGAGTTTCGTACGTAGGGGCACATTTTACATGTAAACCGCCTGATTCGTTCCAAGGCTCCCAAGACTACCCCACAAACCCTTTAAAAATGATAAAAGTACACCAATTTTGTATGAAATATGTGTTAAAAGTAAAAGAAAATTATTTATTAAACCATTTAAACATTTTATTAACATATTTATTAATTAAACCATTATTAAACATTTTTATTAACGCACACACACACACACACACACACCTGTCTCTCTTTCTATATCTCTCTCACACACACACACACACACACAGACATAATACAGTACACATTAAATGTGTACTGTATACACATTAAATGTTTATTGTGGCACTGTGGGCTCCGCCCACAAGCAGGACGCCAGAGCATTTTAAGACGTGGAATTCAAAGCGCATTCCCTGCTTGACAGATCGGAGGTCCAAACTCAACTTTAACTTGATTCCTTGAGGGATCGGAGGTCCAGGTGACCGTGTTTTGCTCACATGCGCCACATTTATTAAACATTTACTGAATTAAACAACTAAAAAAACGAACCTAAAGAGTTAAGCCTCCTTTCATCTCTGACTGATTCTGTAGGCAGTCTGTCTGTCTCTCTCTCTCTCTCTCTCTCTCTCTCTCTCTCTCTCTCTCTCTCTCACTCACTCACACACAAAACTCGGGCCCCGCCCACATGCAACGTGCAGCTGACGGAACAATTCTATTTAAATGTTTAAATGGACGGGATGTTTTATTTAAAGCGGAATTACAGTACCTGTTTGAAAGATCAGAGGTCCTCATTCAATATTAACTTGCTTCCTTGCGAGATTGGAGGTCTTCTTCCATGGAGCCCTCTGTTTTAATATCATGCCGAAGTAATCGCCTCCGTCACTGTATTTCCGCTTTAAGGTCTCCTGGTTCAACATCGTCCCGATTGTAGAGGGGTTTCGGCGATAACGAAATATAATGCTGCATGATCAATCTCAAAACAAGCCAACAGTCAACTCTCCTTCACGCGTGTGACAAACAGGAAGTATGGGTACAGGAAGTATGGGTAACGTCAGCTGCCTCCTGGCCAATGGGAGGCCAGTGGGGCGGGATGTTGGCAGACAGCAACTTGTGCATCGTGTGAAATTTTGATTGGCGCGTTTGAATTTTGAATGGTGCATTTGGCGCTTTTCATAAGAGGTTGTTTTCGTATCCCAGGGACGAACACTTAGGAAAAGGTTTTTCGTAACACGGAATTTTCGTACCCAGGGGGTTTCGTATGTAGGGGGCTGACTGTAACTTTTTTTGCCAGAATGGGGAACTCTTTGGCAGTTGCCAACCATAAACTGTCCAAAGGTAGAATAGCAAAGCTTGGCATTAAACCACGGTTCTGTCTCCGTTCAATAAATACCTTCTGCTCTCATAAAGTCAAGTCCTTTCCACCAACTGAAGCCGAGCTATACAGGTCCCTAACCCAGTCCAGGCATTCATTGGAGGATGAAGAGAAATAAAAATTTTAAATGTTTAACTATTAGCTCACACAATGCAGGACAATCTTGCCTTTGCTTTGTGAGTGTGAACATTTCAAGGTTGCCACTTTCAGATGTTGTTGCCATGGTTGTACCTTTGAACGGAATCCATTTATTTTTGTATTTGTGTTCAGTTCTTTCAGATGATGAAATAGAATTAGAATCTTTGCTGTTCAAAAACTTTTCCATCACTGTCACCATATAGTCTCGTGAGCCACAATGCCACATCCATGCATCACTAACTCTCAAAGTACAGGGCAATTAGCTACATGTTGCCACCTACTGATAGGGAAGAGTATTACATGGTTACTCTGCCGATCACTCGACAGAACAGACACTCGAAAATGGCACATTATTTGCGGATAATAATTAATTTGCTTTCACAATTTTTTTTTTAGACCAATTAGGTGACATTTGATCATTTCCTTCGGCACACCAGACAATATCTCATGGCACACTAGTGTGCCACGGCACAGTGGTTGAAATACACTGATATAATATATTCCAAAGACTATAAAGAATTAAAACAGCAATTGCAGAACAAAACATCCCACATGGACACATATGTGAGGCGCTTCACTGAAAGTAGGCGCTTGTCACACAGACCACTTTTGAGATAAAGGCCAGAAAAGTAAAAATGGTCCTTTTTTTTTTTTTTTTTTAATTGAAATTCAGATTTTTGCATATACTATTAAAACAAGTATTCAACTATCACTTGCTCACGCGAAATCAACTAAAACTCACTAAAAATGTCTTTTTCCCCATTTTTCTGGTGAGTACCCTCATAAAAGTGGATAAAACAGTAGCAAACTTACCGGTTTTCGTTGCAATTATTCACCGAGTTCAGTACAAGACACTATAATCCATACACCAGAAGAACGGTCGTGAAGTAATCTCTCCATTTTGGAGACTGTTTTGATATTAAAATGCCGTTTCAGTGAATAAAATAAAGGTTATGAAGCTGATATGCTTGTAAACAATGCAGGCTAGTTGCTAAGGAAGATCTGAAATGAGCACATTGATTGGTCAGCTCGGGCTCGCTCAGTGCCCGTCACACGTTAACTTCTGGTTTACTTCCTGACTCTAGTTTACTCCATACGGAATAATATCTCTGTATTTCTCTTCAATAACAGTCAAATTAAGTTTATTCATAAGATTGTGAATACACATAATTTCTGGAAAAGGAGAGTGAAATGTCATCTGTGATGTCTAGCAGCATTAGTACAGATGTTAAGTTAGACGTGAGAATTGGGCTTTGAAGATGCCAGGATGCTTGGCGTTCTTGAAGATTATTTTGCCTGTGAATATTTTTCTCTGCATGCAAAATTCGATTATGGAATTTTTTTGATCATTTGATTTGTGTGTAATCTTGTCTGGACTGGACATGCTGGATCGTGGGTTGTTTAGTTTTGTATGAAAATTGGTCAAGACCTGAAAAACACTTAAATGTTTCATTCCTTTTACATATAAACAAACTGATGATGACTATGCCAGCTGTGATGATGAAGATTTTGATTTTGATGTTGATGAAGAAGAGGCGTCTGTTAATAAAAGTGTGATGACTGGTGTTTGTAAAGATGTGATTTTATCTGCTGAGCAGGATATAGATGAAGATGATGATGCTGAGGGTGGAGTTGATGAAGCTTACTTGTATAAAGAGATCAGAGAGTTTTGTTATATAGTTTTTTTAATATATAGTTTTCTTAATTTCAGTGTGATTGTTTGAACCTGATAGTGTTTTTTTCAATCAGTATCATTTGAAGGCATTTGAACCTTTATATAATGGTCAAAAGGATACACACTGATCTTACTGGAATGAACAGAAATGAAAAAAAAGTTTTTTTTTTTTTTTTTGGGGGGGGGGGGGGGCTTACCATGGTGACTGGGTTTAAAAAGGGCGTGTCAGATTAAAATGAGGATGATTTCTCTTATCATCTTTTCATAAAACTCTTCCTAGACATGTTTTCTAAAAGTTTATATGGCTGAAGTGCATAAAAATGTTTGGTTGCTAAGGACTAATGATGTTGGAAGAAGTGCAATCTTTGTGCTCATTTTTCTCTAAAACGTCTTTTGAAATTTTTAGTTCAATGCTGACACAAGAAATGGCATAGCTCGCTCAGTTTTTGAGGTATTGACAAACTTTTTGCTGCATTTTGCTCATTTTTCATTTTTGGACCCAAAAGCCTACTTTCGGTGGAGTGGCTCACATATAATACATCAGACAAAATAATTCAGATACATCCAGAGACAGAAAAAAAAAATACAATGATACCTCAGCTAACGATTTTAATCTATTCCAATGGTAAGCTTGTAAGCCAAAAAGTTCGTTAGATTAAACCATTATTCCCAGAATAAATGACAGAAATCCAGTTAATTTGTTCCAACCCCCTCCCAAACTGGATGGTGCAGACTCTTTATGTGTGAAAAGTGGAGTCGCAGAGTCCTGAGTTAGGGTATAAAGTCCACTGCTTGGAACACTTGATGGTTACTTTAAATTCCAGGACTGACGATAGAGTAGAAGATGAGGATCCAAGACTGCGACTGGTAGCTGAGGGTCGAAGCCGCATCGCCATTCAGAGCTTTAAATCTAAACAAAGGAAAACCACCATAAATTGACCAGCATGACAGCAGAGAGACTAATACAGATGTTAAAACTGTAGATGTGCATGACATTAATGGTGAGACTAAGTACAGCTGTGTGTGTGTGTGTGTGTGTGTGTGTGTGTGTTGTGCAGGTTTGTCGTGGGTAGTTGGTGATGCTGAAGAGCTTCCCTTTGACGATGATCAGTTTGACATCTACACCATCGCATTCGGCATCCGGAACGTCACGCACATCGAGCATGTAAAGATAGTTTTTATTGATGAGTATAACAGTGATGTAGAATTATGCCGCCCCCTTGTGGACTGTTCTGCAAGTATATTTGAGCGCCTCGAAAAGAGGTGGGTGGTTGGAATTGCATGTCATGGAGGGGACGTGCTCATGCTTTCGCCCCTCCTTGGTTTAAGGTGGTTGTGTGATAGGGAATGTAATACCTTCTTCTTCTTCTTCTTTACGGCTGTTCCCTTTCAGGGGTTGCCACAACGAATCATCTGCCTCCATCTTCATGGAAGTCATATTAATGATTCACATATTAGATTTGGCATAGGTTTTTCCATCGGATGCCTTTCCTGACACAACCCTTTAGCAAGGGGCAGAAACACGCTGACGGCTTCGCAACTACTCTTGACGAAAGTCAGCAATGGTTCTTTCACATGAACCTCTCACCACAGACAGTGAGAGACATGGCTGGGCTTTGATAACCCAGTTAGCTGCACTGGGGGGGACAGTGACAACCTTGTGGAGAATGGGACTTGAACTCCCAACCCTAGGATCAGTGATCCAGCACCTTTTACCACCAGCCACCACTGCCCAGGGAATGTAATACCTGATGGGTGGGAATTGGATACAGTTAAATTAAGGAGCAAATAGGGGAACAAAATTTAAAAAAAAAAAAAAAAAGTACATTTGCGCTCTTTTTCCTCCCAGTGCATTCTGGGTGATTTCTGTCTACTTGTCCTATCACTCAATGTTTAAAAATTCTTTTAAAACCATCCCAGAGGGCTTCTGAGCTGCACATCGACAAGGAATGTGACTAGTAATCCAAGGATCCCAAGTTTGAACCCGGTGTAATGCCACGGCCGTCCGAGGCCAGGAGTCCATGGAAGCTAATTGGCTGAGCTCTCGCGGGAGGGAGGGACGGTATACACTCACTTCCTTGTCACTCACAGCGATTGCCAGACAATCATGGGCATCTGTCAGACACCACAAAATACGCATAGTGTAGCAGTTCGAAAAGGGTGTGCATGCTTTGCCCCCTCCCTGGTCTGTGGTGGGCATGTGATGGAGAAGGCAATACCTGATGGGTGGGAATTGAATACGAATAAATTAGGGAGAAAATGGGGAAAATGAAAATATAATGAGTTTTCTTTTTTGTCACAAGACCCACATTTGGTGAACAGTTTGTATAAATCCACCCATTAATTATCGGGTTCTGTGGTTATAGAAACACAACAATCTCATAGCCCTGGTGGAGGTGATTACAAGACCACTTGGAGAACGCAAACCAAACACAAAAAAATTTGCATAACGTACTCAACAACCCCGGCTGTTGCTGTTTGTCCTTCAAGGTTGAAGATGACCATGACGACCCTGGCTAGACCTGCTGTTATACTAAATGTCCAAAAATCATTCAACTTCACAATGCTAACAAATCCTTTAAAACGGTGCTCCCCACCCACCGGTGTACCGGTCCGTGGCTCAACCGGTCGGACAGCACATGAACAGAGGCGAGTTGGACATGTTTCAAACTATATTGGGGATTTTGGGTGAGACTGAGCCTGAGCCTTCATTCTCCCAGCTGGTGCACCATCACCTGTGTTTTCTATTTAAAAAAACAAAAAAAACAAACAAAAAAAAAAACGTTCAAGCTCTACTTCCCAATATTTATTTCAGCTGTTGAAAAATAACATTCATGGAGTGCTTATTATTATTATGATGATAATAATAGTAATATATTTTTCAAATAAATTATATTTACAATATAAACAATCTGTGAAACAATCTATGAACACCCCCCCCCCCCCCTCCCCGGTCCGTGGTAAAATTGTCCAGCATTGACCGGTCCACGGTGATAAAAAGGTTGGGGACCTCTGCTTTAAAAGAATGCTGCATTTAGAATTCGATTCATACCATCACCAGAATCGAATGAAGTCCTCCTCCTTGTCCGAAGCCCTGCCTGTAGAAGAAATTTGATGAAAAACCACACATTTCTTTTTGTATAATCCTGATAACAAACAGAAAGCAGAGGGATGTACATGCACAGTAAAGGTATACATCTTGACTTTGTGTGTGTGTGTGTAGGCTCTGGAGGAAGCTCTGCGTGTGCTGAAACCAGGTGGTCGCTTCATGTGTTTAGAGTTCAGTAGAGTGTCCAACCCTCTTCTGTCCAGGTCAGGCATTTTCTGTACTTTTAAAATAATACATTGGTTTCAATCAGTAACTTCTGCATCATATCAAGCTGTTATTGATTATTTTCCCATAACAGCATGTAGTGGAGGTGTTATACCCCTTATTTTAACCCACAGTTAACTAGATGTAATAGTGTTTTTTTGTGTTTGGGATTTGGTGTTGTTGGGGTAAGCGATGGTTACGCTGTGCTAATGTTGTTGGTGATGTTGTTTTGCAGGCTCTATGATGCCTACAGTTTCCAGATGATTCCAGTACTTGGGGAGGTAATCGCCGGAGACTGGAGGTCATATCAGTATCTGGTGGAGAGCATCCGCAAGTTTCCCAATCAGGTAACTGTACAGAGCATGTAAAGACTGCGCATTGACTAAATCACCTTGAGTATGAAGATCATTCTCTAGATTTATGTTTTCCTAATAATGGATGGAATGTTGCACCAACAGGTGGATGGATGGATGAATACTTTGATGGTTTCGATGAATGGAAGGAGGATTCATTTGATGGCTCTGTTGATAGGCTGTTAGATAAATAAATGGATAGATGCTTTGTTGAATGAATAGTTCATCAATAGCCATCCAAACTCTGCAACCGCTGCAGAATGCAGCAGCATGGCTTGTTTTTAACCCTCCCAAGTTCTCCCACACAACTCCACTGCTACAGTCTTGCCACTGGCTTCCTGTAGCTGTTCGCATTGTTTTCTCCTTGATCGATCACGAATCTGAATTTTCAATTTTCAAGAATCATTTTGTTTTATTCATTTTCATATGTATTTTAGTTTGCGGAAGTGGTGGCCTGGTGGTATAGGGCGCTGGATCGCTGATCCTATGGTTGGGTGGTTCAAGTCCCACTCTCCACAAGGTTGTCACTGTCCCCCCAGTACAGCGAACTGGATTATCAAAGGCCGACCATGTCTCTCACTGTCTATGGTGAGAGGTTCATGTAAAAGAACCATTGCAGACTTTCGTAAAGAGGAGCTGCAAAGCCGTCAGCGTGTTTCTGTCCCTTGTTAAAGGGTTGTGTCAGGAAGGGCATCCGATGTAAAAACCTCTGCCAAATCAAACGTGCAAGTCATTCACTGTGGCGACCCCGAAATCTCTCTCATATGTACTAGTCCTTCTCAAAAAATTAGCATATTGTGATAAAGTTCATTATTTTCTGAAATGTACTGATAAAAATTAAACTTTCATATATTTTAGATTCATTGCACACCAACTGAAATATTTCAGGTCTTTTAATGTTTCAATACTGATGATTTTGGCATACAGCTCATGAAAACCCAAAATTCCTATCTCAAAAAAATTAGCATATTTCATCCGACCAATAAAATAAAGTGTTTTTAATACAAAACAGTCAACCTTCAAATTATTATGGTCAGTTATGCACTCAATACTTGGTCGGGAATCCTTTTGCAGAAATGACTGCTTCAATGCGGCGTGGCATGGAGGCAATCAGCCTGTGGCACTGCTGAGGTGTTACGGAGGCCCAGGATGCTTCGATAGCGGCCTTAAGCTCATCCACAGTGTTGGGTCTGGTGTCTCTCAACTTTCTCTTCACAATATCCCACAGATTCTCTATGGGCTTCAGGTCAGGAGAGTTGGCAGGCCAATTGAGCACAGTAATCCCATGGTCAGTAAACCATTTAGCAGTGGTTTTGGCACTGTGAGCAGGTGCCAGGTCGTGCTGAAAAATAAAATCTTCATCTCCATAAAGCTTTTCAGCAGATGGACGCATGAAGTGCTCCAAAATCTCCTGATAGCTAGCTGCATTGACCCTGCCCTTGATAAAACACGTTGGACCAAGACCATCACTGACTGTGGGTACTTGACACTGGACTTCAGGCATTTCCTTCTCCCCAGTCTTCCTCCAGACTCTGGCACCTTGATTTCCGAATGACATGTAAAATTTGCTTTCATCCGAAAAAAGTACTTTGGTCAACTGAGCAACAGTCCAGTGCTGCTTCTCTGTAGCCCAGGTCAGGCGCTTCTGCCGCTGTTTCTGGTTCAAAAGTGGCTTGACCTGGGGAATGCAGCACCTGTAGCCCAGTCCACTGCTTCCACAGGTCCCCCAAGGTCTGGAATCGGCCCTTCTCCACAATCTTCCTCAGGGTCCGGTCACCTCTTCTGGTTGTGCAGCGTTTTCTGCCACACTTTTTCCTTCCCACAGACGTCCCACTGAGGTTCCTTGATCGAGCACTCTGGGAACAGCCTATTCGCTCAGAGATTTCTTTCTGTGTCTTACCCTCTTGCTTGAGGGTGTCAATGATGGCCTTCTGGACAGCAGTCAGGTCGGCAGTCTTACCCATGATTGCGGTTTTGAGTAATGAACCAGGCTGGGAGTTTTTAAAAGCCTCAGGAATCTTTTGCAGGTGTTTAGATTTAATTGGTTGATTCAGATGATTAGGTTAATAGCTCGTTTAGACTACCTGAACATGATATGCTAATTTTTTTGAGATGGAAATTTTGGGTTTTCATGAGCTGTATGCCAAAATCATCAGAATTAAAACAATAAAAGACCTGAAATATTTCAGTTGGTGTGCAATGAATCTAAAATATATGAAAGTTTAATTTTTATCAGTACATTACAGAAAATAATGAACTTTATCACAATATGCTAATTTTTTGAGAAGTACCAGTATATTAGTTTCTAAAACTGGCCATGTGATAATAGCTCGGCCGAATTCTAAACATCGTACTGGTCTTTTCAGAGTGCGCATAAGCCTAGTTCCCAGGTGGAGGCAGTAAGGCTTTGGGGCTTGGCTTTTACTGTCCACACCATGTGCCATTTCTTCATACACTGAAGAACATTTTTACCCCACATTCTCACTCCTAAAAATTAAAAATAAACGGTCTTTAAAATATTTAGTATTTTATTTTCAGGCCATATCACTCGGCCCTGTGAGAAGTTTGATTTGTTATTGTGTGTCAGTGTTAAAGGTTTGGCCTCTGCTGGAAGGCTACAGGCAGGCCTCCAGCAGTCTCTTGGCTTTCTACCATCCTGAACTGATATCGTCACAGATTTTAATATAGTTCATATTTTATATATTTTTTCAAACAGGAAACCTTTAAGGAAATGATAGAGGATGCCGGTTTCTTACGTGTTCAGTTCAGAGATCTCACCGGAGGAATTGTCGCTCTTCATTCTGGATTCAAACTTTGACAAGGACTCATTTGGCTGAAAGTGAAATGTAGCCAAGGTACACCGAGTGTGAAGTTTTCTCTTTTTAGTTCCATGCTGCCGCTATTTAATCTGAAGAAGCGTGTGAAAGAGCTTATGAGCAAATCAAGGCTCCACCCACTTTCAAGCACCACGAGCTCCAGGACAGCTAGCATGTACTGGTAATAGCTCGGTTAGCTAGATTTACATTTATATTTCCAGTATTTGGCAGACGTTCTGATCCAAAGAAACTTAGAATTATCTTTTTTAATACAGCTGAGCAATTGAGGGTTAAGGGCCTGGCTCAATGGCCCAACAGTAGTGAAAGTGTAGATTGAACTACTCGCCTTCAGTCAGTCACCCATCTCCACTGCCACTGCTAGATATAAAAAATGAGCTGGTGGTTTTACTGGTGCTGAGAAAAGAGGAAAGACTGTGTTCGTTCTAAGCAGCACAATAAATTCTCCTTCAGAATTTACAGTTTAAAAATATCACATGCATCCGATTTACAAACAAAATCTCTCACTCTGATTGGTTGTTGCTGTCTCTCTGTGGCATAGCTAGCCTTCATGAGGAATACAATGAATCATGGGAGTTTAACACACTTATTTATGTCACCAACAACATTTAGAGAAAGGATATGACTTTTTAAAATTATTGCATAATAAATGTTATTGTTGAATTCTGGTCATTCATGGCATTCAGCTGTGGGTTATTTCTTTGACGCTGTATTCTGAGTGGTACATCATAAGTCAATAAAATAAAAGTCCATAAAATTATTTTGAACTAAATATTTTGACTCACTTTTTTTGTTTGTTTTATTCTGAAAATTGACACTAGGCTTTAGAGAAAGATCTGATCGGACCAAACTAATCACGCATCACTGTTTGCTCCAAACACATTAGAGTCTCAGAGGAAAAACAGAGGAAGAGGCTTTTTTTTTTTTTTTTTTTCATCTTAATTGTGAGGGGAAAACCTCCCAGTTTCTTATCAGAATGTTTTGAAAGCCTGAATGCACCATTTATTTATTTATATTTAAATTAGAGAAATGAGGTGTGGAAGCCCAACAGCTTTTAAAGCTAAATGTAAGCAAAGGTGACTGAAGCTGTACAACACACCTTCTCTCGAGCCTTTTACGTGTACATTAAACATATAGTAAACTCTGAACCTGCTTCAAACAGAATGAAACATCTCAGAATTACAACACAGCATCTAATCATGGAATTGGTGATGTTTTGGGCTGGGTTATTTTTTAATAAAAATAAAAATAGATGTGGCACCAGGTGTGGGCGCTGAGGAAAAAACAAGGAATTTTTTTTACTCAGTCTCAGGGAGCACAAGATTAATGCAGCCATGAGGGGGGCACAAGCCAGTGTCTCTCCCCTCATGCCGGTCCCAAGCCCGGATAAATGCAGAGGGTTGTGTCGGGAAAGGCATCCGACCTAAAACCAATGCCAAACTTGATATGCAAATCACAAATATCACCTCCATACCGGATCAGTCGAGGCCCAGGTTAACAACGACCGCCATCGTGGTGGAAATTGGACTACTGTTGGTCAAAGAAGGAGAGGCGGGAGGCGTGTCCATAGGTGGAGAGAGAAGAGGAAAGGCATGAGTCTAGGACTGAGAGTAGGGACTTTGAATGTTGGAACTATGAAAGGAAAAGGTAGAGAGCTGGCTGACATGATGCAGCGGAGGAAGGTGGACATACTGTGTGTTCAGGAGACCAGGTGGAAAGGTAGCAAGGCTAGAAGCTTCGGAGCAGGTTTAAGCTGTTTTTTCATGGTGTGGATGGGAAGAGAAATGGAGTCGGAGTCATCTTGAAGGAGGGGTTTGTCAGGAATGTTCTAGAAGTGAAGAGTGTCAGAGTGTGCAGGCAGGTTGGAATGGTTGGAGAAAAGTATTTGGTATGAATACGGGAATTTTTTGTTTTATCTAATGAACATTTTGACTTACGAGCTTGCCCTCGGATTGGATTAATTTCGTAAGTCAAGGTACCATTGTACATGATTGGAAAGCTAATATCCTTCAGTGAAGACGTTGGGCAGGCAGTGGGTGCACTTTCCAATAACACTCCCAGTGGCCATGCTTTTGGTACCTGGGCCTCCAGTGGGACGTAATCCACCTTTTAAGACCACCACTATCGCATCACAATTATTCAAGCGATCAATAATCAAAAAAGAAAAAAAAAATATATATATATATGTATATATATATATGTGTATATATAGAGGATTTTCTGAGTAGATCCTTCCGTAGGAGAGTGCTCAATACTTTTTGGTAGAGCAAATAAACAAAAGGACAGGACAAAGGCTTTCTATTGAAACTCCATTTATCACTACAGATCTGTTTCGAGGGGTGGTGAAACCATCCCCTCTCTTCAGGTGATTACAGAAGAATCCATTCTGATCCATTACAAGAATTACATTAGAAGAATACATTCTTCTGTAATCACCTGAAGAGAGGGGATGGTTTCACCACCCCTCGAAACAGATCTGTAGTGATAAATGGAGTTTCAATAGAAAGCCTTTGTCCTGTCCTTTTGTTTATGTGTATATATATGTATATGTATATATATGTGTGTGTGTATGTAGTGAAGCCCCCAATTGACGCATCGACAAGGTGAACGACTATTAACCCAGAGATTGCAACTCCAAATCCAGTTTAATGCCAAATCTGTCCGTGGCCGGAAGACCATGGGAGAAAATTGGCTGAACTCTCAGGGGAAGCATGCGCCCACATCCCTGTCACTCACAGCGATCACCAGCCGATTATGGGCATCTGTGTGCTCAATCGTATGAGGGGATTTGTAGCGCTTTCCCCTCAGAGTGTTGGAGCAAACCGTAACCAACTACACATGCAAAAACACACAATATAAAAAGTTGAACACTGCAGAGAGAGGGAGAGACATTTCGTACATTTCTGCAAGCAAGTCTGAGCATTACATAACCTTCACCGGCGTCTATCAGTGGACCTTCCCGGAAACACTGGCATTTCGGCAAAAGTAAAAATCTTACCTCCACTTCCTCGACCTCGCCATACAGTGTCTAGTTGTTCTGGAAAAGTCCATCTTGAAAATGGATTATTTAATTTAAGAATTAAGTCCAACACCAAGTTAATTTCTCCACTTCTGTCAACCATTGTGGGCATAAAAAATTTAAATGTACAGTATTGTGTGCAGATTGCTACAGACTATACAGCTAGTTTTTCTCTGACCAGCCAATCAGAAGACGAAAAAAATGCTGATGTTATTGTAAACCCTCTTACAGGCCTTGTGAGGCAAATCTGAAAACTGACTGGATAAAGAAAAAGCTCCATTGCTGATATAGTGACGTGACATCGGCCAGCGCTGCTGATTCTGAATGCCCCAAGCAGATTAGATTGACATGGCAGCAAATAGAAGCTGAAATCTGATTGGGCAAAAAAAAAAAAAAAAAAAAAAAAATCTAACATCCACAAACACATACAGGAAGCAGTGCAGCCATGAGACACATTACGAAATGAAGAGAATAGACAGCTGGGAATAAATTAATACAATTTAACAACAAATTCCAGAATTTAAGTAGTAAATGTAGGTCAGTGCTTGTGATAGTGTTGAAGAGAGCCGAGATGGCCTTGTTTGCTTCTGACGGCCCAGCACTGATTTTCCTTTTTTTTTTTTTTTACACTGCTGCCATTAATAATAAAAAATCTACTGTGTGACGTCAGGCAGGTGATAAAATTCTACCTACTGCTCCTAGTTGTCACCATTATCGTCTTCTACAACACTGCGGTATAAGCGAGTGGTGGTTGGTGGGTGATATGCATCAGAAATTTACACATTGAGCTTCTCATCTCATCTCTCGCCGCTTAATCCGGGGTCGGGTCGCGGGTGCAGCAGCCTAAGCAAACACATCCAGATGTCCCTCTCCCCAGCCATTTCCTCCAGCTCTTCAGGGGTGACACTGAGGTGTTCCCAGACAAGCCAAGAGACATAGCATGTTCTAGGTCGACTCTGGGGTCTCTTCCCCATCGGTCATGCCTGAAACACCACACCAGGGAGGCATTCTAATCAGATGCCCAAGCCACCTCAACTGGCCAACTGGCTTCTCTCAATGCGGAGGAGTAACGGTTCTACTCAGAGATCTCCCTGGATGGCTGAGCTTCTCACCTTATCTCTAAGGGAGAGCCCCGCCACTCGGCGAAGGGTGCTCATTTCAGCCGCTTGTATCCGCAATCTTGTTCTTTTGGTCACTACCCAAACCTCGTGACCATAGGTGAACGTTTTGACATAGATCGACTGGTGAATTGAGAGCTTTACCTTGTAGCTCAGCTCCATCTTCACCACGACCAGATTCTGCCTTTTTAAAAAGGGGGACTACCACCCCGATTTGCCAATCCAGGAGGTACGGCCCCCGATGACCACGCGATTTTGCAGCGACGTGTCCCCCAAGAGAGTCCTACAACATCCAGAGGACTGAGATATTCAGCGCGGATCTCATCCACCCCCGGAGCCGACCACTGAGGAGCTTTTTGACTACCTCAGTGACCTCAGCTTCAGTATGGGCGGACCCCCGCCCAAACCTCCAGAGTCTTCCTCCTCCACTGAGGTTGTGTTGGTGGGATTGAGGACGTTCTTGAAGTATTCCTTCCACCGCCTGACAACATTCCCAGTACAGGTGAACAGCTCCCCACTTCCACTGTAGACAGTATTTGTGGAGAACTGCTTCCCCCTCCAGAGGTGTCAGATGGTGGTCCAGAACCTTTTTGAGGCAAACCGGTAATCACTTTTCAGGCCCTCACCAAACTCCTCCCATGCCAAAGATTTTGCATTGGCAACAGCTTGGGCTGCAGCACATTTGGCCTGCCAGTACCTCTCTGCTGCCTCGGAGTCCCATAGTCCAATAAGACAATGATAGGCCTCCTTTTTAGCTGGATGGCCTCCTTCACTGCAGGTGTATACCACTGGGTTCGGGGGTTACTGCCACGACAAGCACCGATGAAGCCCCTCCTTGAATTGCCACTTTATCATGGCGGAGGGGTTTGCATGTCCTAATGATTCTAGGAGCTACTTTGTCAGGGGCATTATGTCCCTGGTAGGGTCACCAAAGGCAAACAGGTCCTAGATGAAGGTCCAGATGAAGTGCAGATGAAAAGACCTCTATGATGAAGAAACAAAAACCAAGGAAACAAGGACTTGCCGATGTGAGGATCCTTGTTGCATCTCGCTGCCCACATGGAGTTCTCCCAGTTGACGAAAGGGTAGTTTCCCTCTGCCTTTGGGTAGGGGGATGGGTCCTGACCGTTGTTTGTTCAAATGACAGTTCAGAATATTCACCTTTCTTGGGAGTCTTTAGTGGGTGTGTTGGAGAATGCTTGCAGGGAGACTCACTCTGTCCTGGGAGACTTCAACGCCCATGTGGGCAACAATAGTGTGACCTGGAAGGTTGTGATTGGTAGGTACGACCGCTCCAGTCTGAACCTGAATGGTGTTTCATTGTTGGATTTTTGTGCTCCTTCTAGTTTGTCTATCACAAACACCATGTTCAAACACAAGGGTGTCCGTAAGGGCACTTGGCACCAGGACACCCGAGGTCGAACCTGATGATTGACTTTGTAGTCGTGTCACCGGACTTGCGGCCGCATGTTCTGGACACCCGGGTGAAGAGGGGAGCTGAGCTGTCAACCAATCACCACCTGCTGGTGAGCTGGCTCCAATGGCGGGGAAGCCGCCCTCCGGACCTGGCAGGCTCAAACGTGTAGCCAGGGTCTCCTGGAAACATTTGGAGGAGTCTCCTGTCAGAGATGCCTTTAACTCCCACCTCCGGCAGAGCTACAACCACGTTCCGAAGGAGGCAGGTGACATGGAATCCTAATGGGCCATGTTTTGTGCCTCCATTGCTGAGGTGGCAGCTCATAACTGTGGCCGGAAGGTCATTGGTTCACATTGAGCTTCATAGGGAAAAATATAGACACTCTTTAACTTTACTACACAGAACTGGGCAAAACGATTGCATGTGTACAGTACGTGGTCATGTAGCAGCCGTGTTCTCTCGCTTGACTTGTGTGTAAAAGATGAGAAAAACTGTCACTGCGTTTATTCTGGGATTTGGCAAGTTAATATTCACAGTCTCCCTCACTTTAATATACTCACACTGAGAAAATAAAAAACATACACGTTAATCAACCCAACACATAATACTTATCACGTTACAAACAATTAATCATAAACATGGAAGGATGTGCTCAACCAATAGGGAAATTAATATATATCTCAGGCCCCGCTGCGAATGACATCAAAATTCCACTGGCAGATTCAGATCGTTGCCTAAAAATGTGGCTTGCGGACTAGCGCGACGTTATTTTGATTGACAGAGCAGCAATCTTGAATCTGCCAATCATTGTGAACCCTGTTTGGCAAGAAAAGGTTTGGCAACCCAAGATGCTGTTTTGCTTGTGACCTTGAAAACAAGGTCAAGGTCACGCACACAAACTCATCTTAGCATCTGATCATAGTGGTAAAGAAGTGTAGTCAGTCTGAAAGCTTCAGTTAACATCTGGAAATTAAAGTGTGATGGGCAGATGGTGGATCCCATTCCTATTGGACCAGAGCCACTGTGTGGGAGGGACCTAAAAATTCTTGAATTTGAAAAAGTCGAATTCCACCAAAAAGCTTTCATTCTAGCAAAAAATGTCCTCAGTCTGTTGATTTAAAAAAAAAAAAAAAAAAAAAAAAAATCAGTCCCCCCAACTCTCTCTCTCTCTCTCTCTCTCACACACACACACACACACACAAAGAATGACAGGAGTATTTTCACTTGAATAAAACCATATAATTTGTTTCTTCAAAATCTTTGTACACTTTATTACAAAACTGTAAAGTACTAAAATCTTAGAAGCGTTTTTGGTCAGAGGATAGTTCATCATCTCATGTGCAATTACCATGTATTTACAAAAAGTTTTCATATTAGTGATTTCTGAAAAGCAAACACTCCAAAAACTTCTTCAGACACTCTGAACATAAGACATGGCTTACAGATAAATATATTAGTCAATAAATATTCAGAGAACATTATTTCCTTTCATGAAATGTGCTGCTGTACAGATACACAAATATACACGGCTGAGGCTCGAGCCTGTGGAACATCTGGAAAATGATGAAGAAAATAATCAGATCTTTAAAAAAAACATTTGTTTTCTTTCTTTGCTTTTTTAGAAAATAAGATTTTTGTATGTTATTTTACACAATCTTAAGTGCTACAAACGATACAAAAACATTAAATAGTGACTCAAGTACCTCAAAAATGCTATGTTTATACATTTGCAGTACATAACTCTATGGAAGGCAAGATTAGACTCGTGTGTGTGTGTGTGTGTGTGTGTGTGTGTGTGTGTTACAGCACTGTTATAGCCGACATATAAATAATTTCAAAATTGTCCATTTGTGAAAGCTGTACGGATACATTTCATAGAAACAGCATCAAATATTCTGTAAAAAAAAAAACAGAAAGGCATGAAGGTGTGTGTGTCCCTCTATGTGTGATGTCATTTTATAATTATAATTCTGAGTGTGTGAGTCTTTCGGAAAAAGTAAAAACTGCATTTGTTTCCTGACCGGTTACACTTTGGCCTTTTCAGTCTAACTGTAATCTGTCCTCTTTAAAATAGTTTTTAAAAAAGGTACCAAAAAAAAAAAACCCCTCTAAGGCTGGATAAAATTTTGGGTATATTATACATGTGAGGCGCTCCACCGAAAGTAGGCGCTTGTCACAAGTGACACACGGCGTTTGTGAGACGAAGCACGGCTTATCCAAACTTCTGAACTTTCAAGTGAGCAAGTGCATGTTGAATACTTGTTTAGTACTCAACCTTCACTTGCTCACGTGAAAGATCGGAAGTCCGGATGAGCTTACTTTCGCTGGAGCGCTCACATATAGATGTATGTGTGTGTGTGTGTGTGTGTGTGTGTGTGTGTTGTTCTCCGGTTTCTCATCAGAAAGTGTCCTGAAATTTGGCACCGCATCTAAATTTTCTGAAGAACCGCACTCAAAACCTCGGAAAAACGCCTCAGACGAGGTAAAAACGGCACAGCAGATGTTCGGGTGTTGGACGCCGTGATTGGTTTATTTCTGTTTAAAAAGATTTTCTGGAAGTCGCCTTTCACTCTCACTTTAACAATATTTAGTCGCAAAAGCTTTTGGGCTTCAATAGTTGCTTCATTTCTCTATTAAAAAAGTGTCACATTTAGATTTTTGCAAAGTTCTGATGAGAAACCGGGATTTTTTCTTTTCCTGCCGAATTCTTGAATAATCTGTTGATTGTAATTTCTTGTTGAACTGCAGGTCGGAGACTTGCTAAACTTTGGTGTATAGTACAGACAGCTCAGTAGTCTCCAGCTTATATATATATATAAATAAAAAAAAAAAAAAAAAAAAAAAAAAAAAACCAACAACAAAAAAAGAATGAAGTGTTTATGTTGGTCTGTATCTGTACTAATCGAGGCTGTGACCCTGAGAGAGAAAACGAGGACAAGGTGAGATAGGACAAAGTGACGGACGTTTTTCTGAGTCCCCCCCCCCCCCCCGAAATAGTCCACACCCAACTTCCTGTGAAATGTTCACTTTTGGTTTATTGATCTAACTGATAACGAATAGCTAGTCGACACACGTTTGTCTACAAAATTTGGAAACCATTAGCTGGTGTGTCAGCTGTGAACATTTTGTTTGTTTGTTTTTTCCAGATGTTTTTGTTTGCTCGATGTTTTTCCAGATGGAGTAACGGTGGTTCTTTAGTAATAACGGTAACCGGGGCTTGAAGAGCCTGGTGCTTGTGTGAATGAAATCCCTTGTACTGCACGCACGCTTTTAAAGAGCCTTTTAAAGGCTAAGAATCTGCAACCCGTCGGGACGAAGAGCATCAACTAAAAATAAAACCACATTTTTCGTTTAAAACATTATTTCCGGTTCAGACGTCCACATCGAGATGTGAGAGATGAATATTAAACAGCTATGGATTAACAACGCCTTTCCCGTCCTAAACGCTAAGCCGTTGATTACCGTCGTACGTGCAAATTGCTACGATTTTAAACGCTCTGTAGTCGAGACTACTCTAGTTTTTTTTCTCCGTACAGCCCCGAGGCCTCGGCGGGCGGTTTGTTCCTTTGAAACGGCGAGGGGAAGAGCGCTCTCGCTTCCTCGTCTTGGTGCTGCTGATACCTTTGACCTCTGCATTGTCCTGAGGTGAAAAATCCTTGATTAGTATCTAAGGCAGTCCTGTCCTGCCCCGTTATAAGGTTTGTTTGAGGCTCGGAAATGAGACCTGATTCACAGGCTGTGTCCTCAGGGATTATGGGTATTCGCTGAGCAAGTTCGCAGCACCCTTGTCCCGAGCAGCCATCGCTGTCGGCGTAATGTACGTTTACCGAATAATCCTCGGCATAACGTCCGACGCTTCCTCTATGTACTTTCATTTCTGTGTAGAAGCAACAAGGCAGTCCGTCGTAGCTAGCACGCTCAGCAGGCGACATCAGTTCGTTGCTAGCAGCGTAAAAGTTCTGTACAGACGCAACGGACACACTTTGAGGCTCAGCGCCTCGTCTACAGCGTCCCATCCCATCTGTTCCTTCCTGTCCTTTATGCTCCACATTCAGCGGAGGAACCTCAAAACAGCAGCTACATGCTGCCCCTTGTTCCCCACAGTGCTCCACGGCTCCCTCTAAGGCAGTGGGTGAGGTAGTGCTAGTGATTTCCCTGGGTTCCAGTAACGAGTGGCTACTGCAGTTGGGCTCGATGCTGCAATTCGATAGCTGGTCCCCCGAACTGTAGCATGGTCCTACAGGAGGCGGAATGCAGTCAGAACCTCCTGAAACAGGAGCCGGTATGTCGTCACTAATGGACGAAGTCGCGGGGAATCCCGGACTGGTTTCTCCAGCTGCTCCACGACACGGACTTTTGCTCCGATAGACATACGGGTCATAGTCGCTGCTGAGAGAACTTCGAAAAGTTGAGCAGCTTCCATAAACTCCCTGGTTGCTCACTTCTGTGCAATCCAACATAGAATCACTGGAAGAGCAATGGCATCGTCCAGAACTGCTGCTACTGCTGCTGCTATCACTGCCGGGACAGTCCGCAAGATATCCGCTACACACTGATCGTCCATGTCCGTGATAACATCCAAGCCCTGAAGTGCTTCCAGAGTCCACCACTCGAGAAGAGGAAGGTGCCGCCATGTGCACCAACGTAGGGTACAGAAGTCCTGGCTGAAAGGATCGAGTGTGGCCCTTGTGGGTGGCGTTCCCGGGCTGACCTTCCTGCTGGGGAAATGTCAAGCCTTGGAAGTAGTAGTGCTGATACATGGTCTCATACTGCGAGAAGCAAGCAGCGCGAGAGAAGTTGCGAGGGAATTTGGGACGTTTGAAGGCATGAGGCTGAGGGTAAGGAAGTGCTCGATGTTCTAGAGTACAGTGGTGAGGGTTCATTCCATGGTAACTCCGAATGAAATTTGACTGTGAGGGGTAAAGGTTCTGATCCGGATGCTGGTCCACTGTTAGCACCGTAATTGGGTTCCCGTGCGGATCCATGCTAGTGCGAGTCGGAAATGCTGTCACTTGCCCAGCTCGATGTACTCGTCCTGGGTAATGAACAGGTAGAACTACCCTTGGCTGTCGACTGTGGAGCCCCGGGTTCCCGGGGTCCAAGCACACGGGGCCTGGGTTTCCTTTCTTTTGCTCTGCGTAGAGAAGGCAACAAAAGTTAAGTTTACATTCTACACACATACAAAGACTGGTGGGTACGAGGATTAGCATCGGTGGCTCACCAATGATGTTGTGTCTGCAGTGTGGACAAGTGTGATGCTGCAGAAGCCACGGATCCACACACTTCTTATGGAAACGATGCGCACAAGGGATCACCCTCAATTCCTGGAGTGGACAAGAAGGCAACAGTAAATCAAAGGGCATTTAATAACCTGCAGCTGTACGTGGTTTGGTTAAAAACTTAGGGCTGTCCCTGTATTAAACACGACGAGGATGGCGTGGCGCACAAGCGAGAAACATTGCTCATGAGGCAGTATGACATCATGCTTCCATTTCAGGTTACTGTGACACTCGCACGTCCGTATGTCTGTGATTTGGACAGTGCAGGTTGTCATCTAAAACACCTCGCCTGACTCACTGCTCCATTGCCGTGAACCCTCTAAAGCAGCGGCCGCACCTTTCCGCTGAAGAAAAAAAAGACGCGTTTTTTTTTTTTTTTTGTTGTCATTTTTGTGAGCTTGTGGTTTTATATATTTTTTTGATCCATCACATCAGGTGACCAAGATGAGCGGTTTTTAAAAATAAAAGATATTTCAGACTAATAATTAATAGATTTTTTAAATTTTTTTTTATTCAGCCTATCTGAGGGCCCGGTAGCAAATGACCCACGGAACGATGGTTGGGGACCTCGATTTCTAAAGCATTTCAAGGGTATCAGGCCCAGCCCGATATCGCCAGCATCACAAAAGTGCAGATGTTAATGTCAAGCCACACACAGAGTCATGATGGTGACTATGCCCTCCGGCTGCAAGAGGATAGCAGTTTGTCCATTCGCCCCACAGAGGGACTGTCCAAATGTTTTTCGTCATCCCTCATATCTCTAGTTTTCCACAAACCCGGACCACAGCTGAGGATTTGAAATCTCAATAAGGAGGGATTACAACACAGCTACACTGACAGCATTTGGCAGTCGCTCTTATCCAGACCGACTTTACAATTATTATTTATTTTTTTGTACAACCGAGGGCTAAGGGCCTTGCTCAAAGACCCAACAGTGGGGATTGAACCGCTGACCCATCGCCTTAACCACTAAGCCACCACCGCCCCAACACAACATAAAGCTCGAAACGTGCCGAATAATATGAAGCACCACCACCACCACCACCCACCCCCATCCTCCGCGCTCTCCAACCTTCTCATGGAGAACCCCTTGTTCAGTATATTTAATACTCATGAGAAAAACAATGGGGCGGCACAGTGATTAGCATGATAGCAAGAAGGCCCGAGGTTCGATTCCTGGACTTGAATGTTTCTGTGTGGTGTTTGCGTGTTCTCCCTGCGCTTGCATGAGTTTCCTCCGACAGTCCAAAGACATGCACATCACAAAAGGCTGACTGCCTGTTCCGAATCGCCCCCGAGTCCGAGTGGCAATGGGTGTGTATTTTCGTTCCGCAATTGTCTGGTGAGTTGTTCAGAGTGTACCCTGCCTTCACCCTGTGTCAGCTGAGATGGGCTCTGGCCTGCCTGGGGCCGTGACAGAATTAAGTGCTTCAGAAACTGAGTGAGTGAGTGATGAGTTAGTCAGTTGAATCAGGTGAACCTGTAACTGGACCACAACGGCAGAATTAAGTCTCTGGTCATCACAAACCCGCCCGCGATGGATCATGCCTTCCTCCTTCTGCCTTGCAGTTTGTTGCCTTTATTCAATACTGAAGCCAAAAAAAAAAAAAAAAAAAAAAAAAAGAGCTTTTGTTCCCTTTGAGCCCCTCATAATCCCACTTCCTGTACGCTACAGAGACTCCCTGCTTTGTGGCTCGTTTTAAACACGAACAAAACAAAACAAAAAACTTTCAAAAACAGACTGAACTCAGTGACACATTCGTCCCGAGACGACTGCAGCGGCAAAAACTGGCACGGGGATCCAATTTATTCTTTTTTTAAACGTTTGGTATAATCATTCTTCCTGTTTGTTTTGGTCTATTCTGTAGAGCAGGTGGTGTATAAATAGTTCATGAAAAGATGATGTGGGGAGCATTTAAAGGGGCGGAGTCATGGCAGTTTAAAGAAAGAAGCCATAATAACA
>CM045734.1:57971063-57986063 GCA_024760905.1 Plotosus lineatus
GCATGCACACACACACACACACACACACACACACACTACAGCTTTTGATCTCGCATTTGCTGGCACTGCTCCATCAACTCTCACCTCGATACTCGCAAAAGGAAGCAGGGATGAGAGGACAGGAAGTCCAGTATAACAGGAGCACTCAGGGGAAGTAATCAGGATTACACAAAGTGTGGTCGTTATCAATCTACTGCATCTTACATAATAGTGCTTGTGGCCTTAATATTGCTGGTTTTGTACACTTTTCAAGTTGTGTCCTGTGATGGTGTGTGTGTGTGTGTGTGTGTGTGTGTGTGTGTGTGTGAGAGAGAGAGAGAAAGCATGGTAGAACGACATTGGTGGTAAAGAGCAGGAGGGAGGAGGATTGAGGTCTGTGAGGAGGCGAGACAGTTTAGGCATCTGGAAAGAGGCACAGGGAGAAAAGTCAGGGTCTCCAAAGAACAAGAATGAAGTTCTCAGTACAATCTGAGGAAACTCTGGCACCTGGATGGAAGGACAACACCACAGTTTGAATAAATGCAAAGATCGAGCCAGTGTTGGACATTCTGTGACAACATCTGGAATAAGGCAGAGCATCAGCATCTGGACTTGGAATTTTGGGCCCGGGGTCCCAGGCATGTATGTGGCTCGGGTGGCCGTTATCGTCGGCATTCCCTAGTTTGCCCCCATCGCTGATTGGGCCGCTACCATGGCACCAGGCTGCTGCTATCCCTGAGGGGACCCCGATTCACTATGCTCGCTGATGTAGCCGCGGGTTTATGCTAGTTTATCGCTGGCCGTTCATGTTTGTTGTCGTGTCCCCGATTGCTGTTATTGTTTATGTCTTCCCAGCTGTTATTGATGCTGCATCACCAATCATCGTCATGAACGTTCCTCATGGTCGCCCACATGATCCGGCTTACTCGCTCCCGCCCACAAAGTGCTTGAAGAGCTATAGGAATGGGTTCTGTCCGTCACACTTCAGTTTCCAGATGTTTACTCGCTGCATGCTGAAGTTGGCGCTTACAAACTTTGCAGGCTTCTTCACTACTATGAGTGCCAGGACAGGTTTGTGTGCATGACCTTGACCTACTTTTCAAGGTCAGATTCAAAACTGTCCATGACGTTTACTTGCTGAATACTAAAAGCTGGAGCTTTCAACCTTGCTGTGCTCGATTCGTATCGGCGGGAGTTGTACTGGAATTGTACTGTCCTTTCGGCGGGAGCATCTGGACCACCCGTGGTCCGTTTTAGTCGTTGTCGTTACCTTGTTGCTACTGGTATGTCCTGGGTGTCGATGATGTTGACGCGTCATTGGTCACTGATTTGTTCATCTCGCTACTAATTTTCTGCAGATGATTTATTTGGACTCACGAACAACGTCTATCTCTCGGCATCACACGGCGTCAGCGAGAGAGAGAGTGAACCTTAGCGTCCCTTGGCGATCGTAGCTGAGCAGGAACAACTTGTTGCTAGGTAGCGGAACTGATAACGCGTCTGTCATTGTCGGAGGTGGGACAGTCGCCATGAAAGTCCTTGTTCAGGCTTCGGAGAGAAGAAACCTCTGGTTGCACCAAACTGACCTGAGCGACGTTTCCCAACTCGATCTATTGCCGGTGTGCTGTTGGAACCAAAAACAGCTCGGCACTGAAATTAGCCACAGAGCACGCGGCCAAAACACGACAACACCAGATGACTGAATTTTTCTTTCTTTCTTTTTTTTTTTTTTTCAGATAAGACACACTGCGACTTGAATTTTTTGCAACTGTGCAACCTTTTTTAATGACCCGAGGAACACTTCCCAGAAATAGCGTTGTTGTCTAGCGCGGTGAAAAGACGGGTTTGTGTTTCCATACCATCACACTGAAGGTTTTCATGTACACAATGTTCTTATTTATAAGCCAGAGATCTAAAGGCAGAAACAGGCAATTAGGCGTGGCCTAGGACCTGGAAATACCGTGTACCAGGGTGCCGGCAACGTGAGACCGGGCTTATTTACAGTTCTACTACAGAACCCGGGTCGGTTTCCACTACACTGATCTTACTGTTCTATTATTTTTGGGACTCAGGACTCCGGCTGCACAATGTCTCTCCTTCAACAGCACAGAGACATTTCTTTCTGCCTTCACACAGAAGACTGGAAGTGTCGGGGCTGTCGGTTTTTTCTGGACCGCACGGGGACCGCATGTCCGCTTCACAGCAAGAATGTCCCGGATTCAGTGAGGTGTTTTCCTGTGTGGAGTTTGTATGTTCTCTCCGTGCTTGTGTGGTTTCCTTCAGGTTCTCTGGTTTCCTTCCACAGTCCAAAAACATGTGTGCCTCTCGGTGTGTGTGTGTGTGTGTGTGTGTGTGTGTGTGTGTGTGTGTGTGTGTGTGTGCGCCCTGCAATCATCTGCGAAGTTGTTCAGAGTGTACCCCGCCTTCACCCAGTATCGGCTGAGATAGGCTTCAGCTCTAGCGAGTGAGTTTAAATGAATGTAAATGTAGCTACTTTGACTTCATCAGCTATTCAAAGTTATTTTAATTTATATTTTAATTTCAATTTTCCTTGAAAATGTAAATAAACGAACCGTGACACACACTCAAGGTGAACGTTACGTACTGGAAGGTTATACGAGGCTGAGCGTGCTTGAGGGAAGAGTGACACCGAAAGCTGCAACAGTACGACAGTTGTACCGTTTCCTCGCGGAGAGAGAGCGCAAGCCGCGCACGTGAACCTGAGATAAACTCCGACTTACAGCTGTGATGTATAATTCGGGAACAGGACCTTCCTGATGTAGGCGCAGCTATAAACACGAGGACGGGAAACAAAGAAAAACCTCATCGGGTCATAAAGTTCGCAGAGATTTTCTTCTGCTTCAGGAAATCATGCAGGAGTTCGAAGCGCTTGTTTCAGCCGAGAAGAGGATCTTTGAAGCCAGAGATCTCGTTAATAATTAACTGATTTATGGACCGGGGGAAGGAGACACACAAAGCGGGAACGAGAGAGAGAGAGAGAGAGAGAAAGAGAGCAAGAGAGGAGGGGGAGACAGATAGATAGAGAGAGAGAGAGAGAGAGAGAGAGAGAGAGAGAGAGAGAGAGAGAGAGACATATAAAGGCAGAGAAGGAGAGAGAGCCAGATAGAGGGAAGGAGGGAGAGAGACAGGGGGAGGAAAGGAGGGAGAGAGAGGGAGGGGCGACTGAGAGAGAGAGAGAGACAGACAGAGGGATGAAGGAAGAGAGCGAGGGAGGGAGAGATAAAGAGGGGGGAAAGAGAGGGAAACATAAAAAAGGGCCAGAGCCAGATAGAGGGAGGGAGAGAGAGAGAGACACAGAGAGAGGGAGGGAGGGAGAGAGAGATAAAAAGAGGGATAGATCCAGAGAGAGGGTGGGAAAGAGAAAGAAAGCAAGAGAGGGGCAGACACATTGAGAGGGAGGAAGTGAGCAAAAGAGAGGGTGAGACACACAAACACAGAGAGAGAGACAGAGATGGGGAGATGGGGAGAGAGAGAGGGAGAGAGAGAGAGAGAGAGAGAGTTCTAGATTTGGACGTGCTGTACCGAGTAGGAACTTGCCTCACGACAGCCAAATAAAACTGTTCCTTACGGCAAGCTAAAGGCCAGAGTACGTATATATTTATACACACACACACACACACACACACACACACACACACACACACACACACACCACTCCTAATGCAGGTGTCTCCCCCACCAAAGAGTGTGTGTGTGTGTGTGTGTGTGTGTGTGTGTGTGTGTGTAATGCTCTCGCCGCAGGCTCTCCACTAAAACGCTTTGAAGACTGAACACTGAGCAAACAGCGCTGAGAACGAGTCAAAACAACAGCCCTTAAACTACCAGCGCAAAAAAATCCAGAAACTTTCAACACCGAGACAAACCATTTCCTGTTCAGATACCGCGACACTTTCAACCGAATATACATCACAATATTAACACTCTCTCTTCACCATACCATCCAAATGAATAAAGAGACAGACGTCTCTTAAGAAGGCGTGTCATGGTGGTGCAGGGCCGAGCATGACCACCTGTCAGCGAAAAAAGTCCTGGTTTCGAGACCCGGGCCTGGCGAGGGCGTTTCTCTGACTTTGTACATTCTCCCCGTCCTCCTGTGGGTTTCCTCCCCTAGTTCAAAGCTGCCATGCACACATTAGGATAATTACCTGTTCCCAATTGCCCTGAGGTGTGAGTGCAAGTATGAATGGTTGTGTACTGACCCAGCAATGGACTTCCTTCACCACGAATCGGCTGAGATAGGCTCCGACCTCCTGCGACCCTGACAGAACGAGGAATCTCTAAGGAGAACATGTGCAGCAGCTGGCCCGAGTCGGAACCCTGATCCATTCAGCCGACGTTACAGGGTTCGAATTATCCAACATCTGAGGTTCTGAATCCAAATCAAAAACTTGTAACAGGTTGCAGGGTCCAAAGTAAGCAAGTTGACCAGGTAGCACAGAGTTTAGGGAGCAGAAGCATGCCGCCTCCCTAGGGTGCCTACCCCAGAGTTTAAATACCAAGCACCATTGAATCCTCCATTCTGATTGGTCAGGAGGTGTGGCGTTCTCTATAGGAGGAGTTGAGACCGCAAGTTAAATCAATGGTTTATATCAACGTGCTCGTTGTAATACATCATTCACATGGGCGTGTACAGCTGTAGAGCAGGGCGGCAATATAAACAAACTGATGTCCAAAATGAGGAAATGGTTGCATTTGGCAGAGTCACTTTCATTTATGAACTAAGCAATTGAGGGTTAGGGGCCTTGTTCAAGAGCCCAACAGTAGTAAAATTGGTGGTATTGGGGCTCGAACCCTTATCCTTTGAATTAATAACCCAGAACCTTTACCATCACTGCCCAAATAATCAACAGGAGGAAGTTTTTTCTATGGAGGTTCATGGAAGGAGTCTCCAATTTTAAATGTGCAACTAACCAACCAACCAACCTGCCAACCAACCAACTAACTAGCCAACCAACTAGCTAACAAACTAACCACCTAACCAACTAACAAACTAACCAACCAACCAACCAACCAACCAACTAGCTAACAAACTAACCACCTAACCAACTAACAAACTAACTAACCAACCAACCAACCACCTAACCAACCAACCAACAAACTAACTAGCCAACCAACTAACTAACTAACTAACTAAGCAACCACCCAGCTAGCCAACCAACTAACAAACTAACCACCTAACCAACCAACCAACAAACTAACTAGCCAACCAACTAACTAACTAACTAAGCAACCACCCAGCTAGCCAACCAACTAACAAACTAACCACCTAACCAACCAACCAACAAACTAACTAGCCAACCAACTAACTAACAAACTAACTAACTAAGCAACCAACCAGCTAGCCAACCAACTAACAAACTAACCACCTAACCAACCAACCAACAAACTAACTAGCCAACCAACTAACTAACAAACTAACTAACTAAGCAACCAACCAGCTAGCCAACCAACTAACAAACTAACCACCTAACCAACCAACTAACTAACCAACCAACTAGCTAACCACTGTACCTTATATCTTAAAGGACCCGAATGACAACTGTATATATACTCAGTCTATGAATGACCGAACTTGTAATATATAGTGGTGTTTGAAAGTGTTGGCACCCCATTATCATGGTAAGGTTTGCATGTGTGTCGGCTGTGGGCGTGGCCTGACTGGCTGCATCATAAACCTGCTACTGTGAATCACTCTCTATATAAAACATCCCAACAAACAATAAAACTTCAGAGCAGCAGTTCGGCTCCCCGAAGCTTATCATTTAAATTTTTTGTGGCTTGCCATTACGAATTTAAAAACTAATCTCGACTTCTCGAATAAAACTTAAAAATAAAGACTTTTCTTCATCTCGCGTCCCTTCACTCATCTCTCTTCTTCTCTTTCTCCTGTGTGAGTAACGTTCCTTCTCCCCCACTCGTGTTTCTCCATCTCTCTATGCTGCGCTATAATTAAAGTCATTAAGTCTCCTGAAAGCCCTGCGTAATTTCATGTTGCCTCCTGCGTTTATTCGGAGATAAAGGCATAGTTTCCCGCTTTAGAATTCCCTCACATGTGGTTAGAAACGTTTACCCCCATCGCCTTTCTTTCTTTTCTTCCCCCTTCCCTATGAGAAGACTTGCCAAGACCTTGCTAGGCTACATGCAGAGGCCAAACACACAGGCAGGGGGGGGAGAGAGAGAGAGAGAGAGAGAGGGAGAGAGAGAGAGGAATGAGAGATAGATAGAAAGATAAATACAGAGAGGAGACAAGTGAAAGAGTGAGACAAAAGACACAGAATGATAGAGACAGAAAGGAATGAGATACAGATTGTGTGTGAGAGAGAGAGAGAGAACCTCGCTAGGCTAGGTGCAGAGGCCAAAACACGCATGAGGGGGGGTTTACACCCCAGTGCTATTGAATTCTCTATTCTGATTGGTTAGTTACACAGGTATCTGCACTTAGTTTGAAATACAGTGATACCTTGACTTATGATTGTCTTTAACAACGAATTTTCCATGAAACGAGCTTCGATCTCACCAAAACTCTGCCCCATCCAATCAGCAAAATTTTGATTTACGAGCTCTGCTGGGGAAATGGCTTTTCCAGGCCGATTATCCTTGTATTCTTCCACGTGTATTCCTCCGCACTCTGAGAACGCCTTGTGCAGCGCTTCTCAATTATTTTCGTAGATGCCCCCTATAGGAAGGGAGAAAAAAAAAAGGTGCTTTTTCCCTACAACACAGGGAACACGGTGAGATTGCCACTGCCACCCACTGTAGAGGATGCACAATTACACTTAATTCTAGAACAGAATGGCAAATAAGCATGTTCCTCAGGATCATACGTGTCCCCCCCCGTGGCATCACACCGAGCCCCACTATTTGAGAAGCTCTGGTCTTGTGGCAGCTCACCACGAGCCTTTCCTCGCTAGTATTTGTAGCGTTCATATGCACAAAATTCTCCTCCTCTGTTACGCACCTCTCATGCCTGCCCATCTTGGTCGCAGTTGACGATTGAGTTAGTTGACTTATTGTTAATTAATTATTAAGATTGATGTACATGTATTATTATTATTCTGAAATATTTATTGCTTTTACATGTTTATCTTTAATATATTAGATCAAATGTACGTGGTTGTGGCAGGTTACATGAGTTTGGGAGGGGGTTGGAACGGATTAATTGATTTTCTAGTATTTCCTATTGGAATTTTAGTTTTATCTAACAAATATTTTAATTTGCGAGCTCGCCCTCGGAACGCATTAATTTCGAAAATCAAGCTACCGCTGTACGTGACTATTGTTCCTATTCTTTTTGCAGTTTCTCAAAATGCAGCTTGCCATGTTAGTGTAGCACAGTGCTTCTCAATTATTTTCTGTTACGCCCCCCCCTAGCAAGAAGAAAACAATTCGCGCCCCCCCACCACCCACTTTCCGCCGCAACTATAAATTATAACTTTTTTCTATAATATAGTTACAGGTATATCTCTTCATTATATCGTAGCCTTGTTAACATAAATAAAACAAAAGAAAGAGATATAGTTCAACTTACAAGAATAACTTTTTTAACATTTTTATTAGTCTGTAAAAGAAAGTGCATCAATTTGCCTTAAATTTAAAAATAATAATATCCTTGTTACATTTTTGACAAACTTACCACACCATTTGCTGCTGAAAATAAAATCAATAAATAATTAATTCAAATTGACTTCAGAAACATTAACTCAGGAGCACAATATATAAACACTTTAACCTACAAAACAAGAACAAATAGAACAATTTGTGCTGATATTTTTTTCTCAAAATGAGGAAGCCAAGATTAATGGCTACAATGAGCACGTTTTGTTTCTCACCGCCTTTCTTTTCATCCCTGTTAAAAATTTCTTCATGTTGTGAGGGTGTGTGTACTGCACTACACATCGCCAGCTCGTAGCAAAACAAACCTACACCGTAGAGTTAATACTCGCTGCCAATGGGCAATGAGGGCGCCACTGCCAACTACTGGAGTGGATGTGCAATTACACTTTCTTGTAGTACGGCGGAAAAAAAGCATGTTCTCCTGGGTCACACGCGCCCCCCTCAGTATCCCATCGCGCCCCCCCAGGGGGGCGCGCCCCACTATTTGAGAAGCACTGGTGTAGCAGCTTCTCATTAATTCTACAACACAGACGCAGGTGAGGAGTAAATTTTCCCCAGATACGTTCCACACCACTAAAGGTGCAGCCACCGACTCTGGGACCCCCCCCCCGAATCAAACCCTTGCTGCTATTCATATTTGTTCACAGTTGAGGTCTCAGGGTTTTGATCAAATGCCCATCTTACTAACTCGGTAGCACTGGGGCTTTGAACCCTCACCCTTCTTGATAAGTAAAAGAAAAAAGCACTGAGCTGGGACACTCCCATTTCATAAATCAAATATTCTTACTAAAAGGTTTGCCATTTTAAACAATTGGAATGTCTCACATGAATTGCCTGTACTGCTGCCCCCTGGAGGTTTCAGACAGTACTGCTGTTTCATCAATATCTCCAAGCTTTGAGAAAACATGCGTGATACAGAGAAAATGATCATGGTGTGTGTACGCCACATGACAACATCTGTTCATATCCCAATCTGTATTCAATACTGAACAGAAAGAAGTTCAGAACTAAACACACACACACACACACACACACACACAAAACAACATTCTTTGCTTGAGTCCTCTGATGATTTACTATACTGATACAATATTAAAAGGAAAATTAGGCTCTGCATATAAGTGAACACACACACACACACACACACACACACACACACACACACAGTGGCACCTGGAGATGCGGTACCTTGCTCAAGGGCACTTCTGTCATAAAGGTGGACAAAGGAGAAGGTCACGCCCCCACCACGATGCATTTTCCCACTGGTTTGGGAATCAGACCAGCAACCTTTTAGTCTCAAACCTGCTTCTTTAACCAGGATGCAGCAGCTGCCACACACAGATACGGAGCAGTGCACAGTAGCCCACTATCAGAAATTATACAGTTGTGATCCCCACATTTGGGGAATGGCTGAGCCTTACTCTGGGCAAATAACCTTATTGCCCCTGCCAGAGACAGAGGAAAGCAATAACGGCTGAGGACAGGCAACATGACACAGCATCATTTATTTGGCCTGAAATGATTCCATTTACCTACAGCAGTTCTTCAGGAACACGGATAAACTCGGGTCATACAGTGCACGCTTTCGTACTGAGCTGTTTACGTGTGCTGCTCTCTACACAACTCTGTGTGTGGGCTCCAGTTTCTATTTATTCTTCTTCTTCTGTGAAATCCAGATTTAAAAAAAAAAAAAAAAAAAAAAAAAAAAAAAAGATCAGACACATAACAAATGTCTTTTTCGAACCGATTCTCCACTCCACAGGAATCAGGTTTTAAATCTCCCAAATAATGTATCGCATCATCAGAGCCTGCAGAAGTTGTTTAAACGCGGAGTGTGTTGTGTGTTTGTGCGGGAAGGCCTTTTGCTAAGTAGTGCGGAAGTAATGCGAGAGAGATTTTGGGGCCTCGTGGAGGATCCGCTTTGAACTGGAGCAGTTCGGAATGAAATTCAGGAAGTGTGGACTGATCGGAGACCTGACATTTCATTTCACAATACATACAGAAGAACGAACAACCCAACACATGCGAAAACCCAATTCCGCCTAAAAGTCCCAGTCAGCTACGAGGTGCCGCTTGTATTTCAACGCGGGGCCAAATACCAACATTAATTAATTTAGCTGTAGTAAGGCTCCACCCATGTTTTATTCAATTACATACTCACGTAATTATCAATTTCAACAGTACATTCTCTTTTTCTACATCTTTCCCAGCGTATCTGACAGAAAGACGCGACTATTCCGAGTAGTTTCATCCCAGGTCTCAGGTTGCTCATATAAACAATTAGCTTAGCAGGGTAAATTAGCTAGAATTAGCTAGTAATACGGTGGTGACTCCACCACATTCCAAGTACACGTGATATACCGATTAGCGCCGGTCTTGTGTCTATCCTATGGACACCACCCTTTTTCCACAATTCAAGCTAGGCGCTAGTTCTGGGCTGGTGCTAATTCCAGATCATAATTGGTTCAACTCGAAAACCTTGTAAGAATCTGTTAGCTTCCACACGCTAATGCGCTACCATAGAGACATGCCATTACCTCACTGTACACATCTCTGCTCTGCCAGCAACTTGAGCACCAAGCATAAGAATAATGAGCGTTTTCCCCACATATCAATTAGATTGACAGCATTTGGAAGACGCCCTTATCCAGAGTAACTTACATTCATCCATTTGTTTGTTTTTCATATATACAACTGAGAAATTGATGGTTATGGGTCTCGCTTAAGGGCCCAACAGTGCCAGTTTGGTAGTATTGGGTCTTGAACCCCCCTCGGATCTTCAGATCATAATCCAGAACCTTAACCACTGTGCCACCACGACCCCGCCTTTACATGGCGGGCTGCCCGAGTATCCTTACAGCCACGAAAGAATATTTACTGACCCAGTTCAACGAACAGACATAAATGTGGTATATTTGCTTAATCATAGTTATGTCGTGGGGAGGCTGGCACCCATCTCAGCCAACTCTGGGTGAGGGGCAGAGTACACCCTGGATGGCTCACCAGACCATAGCAGGGCAAAAAAAAAAAAACCCACTCTGCAGCTTCTCTTGACAAGAGTCAGCAATGGTTCTTTTAAATGAACCTCCCACCATAGACAGACAGAGACATGGCTGGCCTTTGATAACCCAGTTAGTGCACTGGGGGGGGACAGCAGTGACAACCGTTGTTGACATCGGGGCTTGAACCCCCGACCTTAGGATCGGTAATCCAGCACATTACCACCAGGCCACCACTGCCCGCTGTTTCATTTCCTCATTTGTATTTCAAGGGAACCATTAGCTGTTCTACAAAGAACCAATCAAAAGAGAACATTTTTCTAGAACATTCCAATTAAAGGCGTTTTTCGAACGCTACAACCATGAAAGAATCCTAAAACATATAAAGCTTTATCTCAGACATACTCTCAGGGCACATTATCCAACGATCAATCAACTACAACCCCCAAGACATGAGTTGTAGCTTGTCACAGTTTCAGATGGTGATACACTGCCTGGCTAAAAGTCACAATGCTGTAAGCAGCGATACGGGCAGAGAAATTAACCTGACACTGGACGGAAATAAATTCTTGTTGATTGTGTTGAGTTTATTTCTCACCGACATCTTGAATCAATGAGGAGAAAACTGAACCCCTCCATAAAGTCGTCTCCAGCACATCCTGAAATCTTTCAATAGGGTTAAGGTTGGGACTCCTGGGGGGCCAATACATACGTGAAAATGATTCTCATGCTCCCTGAAACACTCCTTCTTTATTCGAGTCCCCATTTTATATCCGAGCTGTCAGGGAGGAAAAAGTGCATTGATGGGATAACCTGCACATTCAGTACATTCAGATCATCAGCTGCTTCATTTTATTTCCACATTAATGTGGCTGAGCCTCGACCGGACCAACCGGAGCAACAATACCGTGGAGATAATATGTTTTGATCCAGGATAAATGCCCTCCAAGAAAATATTCTAGAGTGTGTCTGACTGTTTTGTTTTTTGGCCAGGCAGGGAATGTTGCCTCCATTAGAACTAGGGTGAGAAGCTCAGCCATCTGGGAGATGTTTGAAGTCGAACCACTGCTCCTCTGCGTAGAGAGAAGCCAGTTGAGCTGGCTCGCGTATCTGATTAGAATGCCTCCCCGAGTGGTGTTTTGGGTAATGACCAACCCTAACGAGAGCTCAGGGTTGACCCAGAACATGCTGGAGGGGTTATATCTCTCGGTTGATCTGGGAACGCCTCAGTGTCCCCCCCCGGAAGAGCTGGAGGACGTGGCTGGGGAGAGGGGTGTCTGGACCTCACAGTTTATGCTGCTGCTCCTGTGACTCAACCCTGGATTAAGTTAAAGATGATGACGATGATGATGATGATGTGCAAGTTGCACAAACACTGCTGACTTGACAGATAGAAGTAAAAGCCCGCTGTAAGACGGCTGCCCTTTTGGGTGGGTATTTGATTTGAAACGTTCCTTAAGAGCCTTCAGTGTGTCGTTCAGAGCGTGTATTGAGAACCTCAGAGATTTCAGTTTAATATTCAAGCTTACATATATATTTACTGCGAAGAAATGATTATTACCTTCCCTCATGTAGCCACGTTTTTGCTAATCGTAGATATTCGACCATCCATGTAAATCAAATTATATCAGCCGCCGCCCACCCCCCCGTCAATGTTTCTTGGAACCTCACTTCAGAATTAGCTGTGACAGTGTTGCTGTATAAACAGTTGCACCAGAAGTGGTGCACGGTGCTGATTAGCACCACAGCAGAAACATGTTTTGGAAACAGTCTTGGCGTGCAAGTTGCCTCACGTTTGATGCCCAATCAGTGTTTCCTTCCAGTTGAAGCAGAAATGTTTCAGTTCAACAGGAAATTCAGCCTTTTTTTTGGTGGCGGTGGTGGTGGGGGCTGAAGATTGTAACAGGACAATTTTTGCTTTATAAATGCCACAAAACAAATTTGATGAAATATACTCCGCCATAACACAGTCAGTCATAGTTATGAGACGATTCTACATAAACTCGAAACGCTTCTCATATTAACTAATTCAGAAGATGATTCCCAAATCAGAATAGAATGAACAAACACACGGCCTTTTATACATTGTTTTATACATTGACCCCCCCCCCCAAACAGCCAAAGCAAATAAGTTCAATTTGTTTCAGTATATATAAATATATATATATATATATATATATATATATATATATATATATATATATAAATAAAAAAGGACAGGACAAAGACTTTCTATTGAAACTCCATTTATCACTACAGATCTGTTTCGAGGGGTGGTGAAACCATCCTCTCTCTTCAGGTGATTATAGAAGAATGATTACAAAGTGCTGGGGGCGGTACTATGTCGATGAACATGGCATCCTCTAGATGGGGTGGTGTTCATTATGTATTCGGGGGCGGATTCTCTTAAATATTGGTATCGATACATGTATATATGTGCACTGAAGCCACATGAATTGAAGTGCGAAATAGCGAGGGATCCCTGTGTGTGGTATCACATAGTGGTACCTCACCTTATGAAATTAATCTGTTCCAGAAGTGGTTTTGTAACCTGATCTTTTCGTAATTTGAGCCACATTTTACATGTAAAAGACCTGATTCATTCCAAGGCCCCCCCCAATACTACCCCCCCTAAACCCTTTAAAAATTGTAAAAGTAAATCTTTTAAGGGCTCCTTCTGCTTTAATATCGTACCGATGGTAGACGGGTTTCAGCCATATTCCTTTGCGATATCACTCAACCGCCTGTTACGAGCTCACTTCTTTATTTACCTCGCACCGGGAATCACTTTCACCAGGAATCACACGCGCACGTGCGTGTGTGTGTGTGTGTGCACGTGCACGCATGCGCGTGTGTGTGTGTGTGTGTGTGTGTGTGCACGTGCACGCATGCGCGTGTGTTGACCATGTCTTCTTGGCAGAGTTATAATCTTACAAATGTTTATGAAAGGTTAAAAGCCTGAGCCAAAAAATAAAGTTGCAATGAGCTCACTCAAAAAACTCACGAAACAACAGTAATTCTGTCCTTTACGCGTGTTAGAACTCTGTGACGAACAATAGGTCGAAGGCACACAAAAAGCATCATGGGTATTATGGAGATACAGCTCCATAACAGCCAATGGGAGGGTGTTGGGAGATAGCCATTGGGAGAGTAACTCACGCATTGTTTGAATTTTTGAGATGGCGCGTCTCGTAACGTGAATTTTTTTCCCGAGACGGAAATTTTAGGTAAATGCGTTTTGTAACTTGGATTTTTCATTTGTTAAATCTTTCATAAGGTGAGGTATCACTGTGTGTATTTTATATATATATATATATATATATATATATATATATATATATATATACATACACACACATACACACACACACACACACATATATATATATATATATATATATATATATATAAATAAAGGGGCAGTGGTGGTCTAGTGATATAAGGCGCTGGATCGCTAATCCAAAGGTTGGGGGTTCGAGTCCCACTCCCCACAATGTTGTCACTGTCTCCCCCCAGTGCAGCTAACTGGGTTATCAAAGGCCGGCCATGTCTCTCACCGTCTATGGTGTGAGGCATGTAAAAGAACCATTGCTGACTTTCGCCAAGAGTAGGCTGCAAAGCCGTCAGCAAGCCTCGAAAATTCAGGCAAACGATCGTTCAATCGGCAGACCAGTCGGCACTTTATTAAACTACCCAAACGACAATACGGTTGTGTAGGAAGTTAATATCAGAGTTCACAACAAACAAACTTCGACAACTCAGAACACCCATTTTCTAGTAAAATAGAAAAAAAACAAACATGTGGACGTTCGCAGTCGGCACAAATTGTAGACTTCTCCAGGAAAGATAAAAACTATAATAAAACTTCAATAGTTTGCACATATAAAGCATATGGTCCTTGTCGTGTCGTCATGAAAGGAACGTTTAGTTTCGGCAGAAGCCGGAGTTCATTTATGTACGGAACCGGAAGTATTAATAAAAGCGAGTGGTCTTGAAACCGAAGTTGTGTGTGTGAGTCTTCACGTGTTAGGGCAGTTATAGAAGCCGTATTAATAGCAAACAGAGGGTTTACAGTCCTAGCATGTCGTAAACTGGTAATGCCGCAAATGGCCGGATTGCTGTAAATCGTCTCCAACTCTACTAACCTAGTAAGTTTGCCTAGTAACGTTAGCGTTAAAAATGTCTGAAATATACACACATATACATACATACATACATACATACATACATATATATATATATATATATATATATATATATATACACACACACACACACATACATATAAACATACATACATACATATATATAGCACCTGCTGCACTCTGCACTTCTGATTGGACGCTAAACTGAAGTTCGTTACTCTGTATTTATTACAGACACTCCC
>CM045734.1:57991063-58008563 GCA_024760905.1 Plotosus lineatus
CACACACACACACACACACACACACACACACACACAGAGAGAGAGAGAGAGAGAGAGAGAGAGCATAAACAACCCCCCACTTCTCTGTAAGATGCAGGAAAATGGGGGGGGGGGGGGGGGGTTTGCAAACAATTTAAAAAGAAAGACATGACCAGGCATGTGTGAATATTAAATGTTCTATCTGACTATTATAACCCGACTGCAGCGCACGTCGGTGAAGATTAAGGCCTGTTGTTAAACCGTAAACGATTTCCATGGTTGCCAAAGTCAATTAATGTTTCCTAGTTCTACCGCAGGAAGTGGTTTATTCCAATTGTACCTCAGTAATTTCCCCATGTGATGCTGCGGTCTTTAATGAGCCACACGTCACACAGTGAAAGCGTTTATTCTCAACTATAAAACAAGTTATTTCACTCATCAGCATCGCATTCCTTAACCCTCACTAACACTGGAAACTACTCCACAAACGTCATCCAGCCAGGTAGGGCGGGGCGATAGATCAATAGGTTATTGTGATATGAATCCTTATGTAATCTGCTAAGCAAATATCATAAGTATCATGATCTAGTATAGAGTGAATACGCATCCCCATAAAAATATTAACAAAGATTCTGTACCATATAAGCGCGATGAATAGAACTATAAACATAAGGAATATTATTTATATCACCATGGAGCACTGGCGATACATCAATCAATGATTGTACTGCGATATGACCATTTATATCATTGGTTAAATAAATATCGTGAGTATTTTTGAGTGAGTAAAAATATCATGTTTCTTTATCAAAAATACAATATTGTTATTTAGCGGCGGCGTTAACAATAGAATTTCGATTGAAAAGCGACTCGGACAAATGGAAATTCATGACTGCCGCTTTTCATTGTCCAAATGTGACCATATTTGTCTTGTGACATTCGCCGCATCGCATTTCCATCACCTAACTCATGAAGTGATCGCAAAAAATTTGAAAAGTCGGAGTACTCGCAAGCCCGTCTCAAACAGTCTGCACGGGTTGTGAAAAAAATCGTGAACTTTACGATTTGCTGATAAATAATTTAGGTTTTAATTCGCTAGAAAAAGCAACAGGTTGCAGACTCGCACATGGACAGTTTGAGACCTGCTGGCATAAACCATACTCCGCGTATTTTGGTAGTGCATATTTTCTTTATTTTTTGTTCAGTCTAATAAAGCAGGAATAAAAAGCGAACGGTTTGAGAACAGGCAATGAAAATACACCCGATTTATGACAGATTTGCTTTTTTCGCCAAAAATTCGCAAACCAATCGTTAATTATTCACAAATCAGTCACCAATTGTACATCATGTTGAAACAAATTATGACTGATTTGTGAGTAAGTTGCAATTGGTTTGCAGATGTTTGACGAAAAAGCATTTTTTTTAACTTCTCATGCAGTAAATACTTTGCCCAGAACTGCCATACGTCCAGGTAGATCATGTGGTGCATGTTCACGCTCGCCACAGAACAAGAGCATTAATATAAACATTTAAACTAAAGTGAGGCTGAAACTAATCAACATGCGCCTGTTTGGGACGGGAGAAGCGCTGCGGTGGAAACTGCGTCATTAATTATCCGTAACATCGGGCTGTGTGGTTTTATTT
Organism: Plotosus lineatus; assembly: GCA_024760905.1. NCBI lineage: Eukaryota > Metazoa > Chordata > Actinopteri > Siluriformes > Plotosidae > Plotosus > Plotosus lineatus. Next base: position 57,992,687 of record CM045734.1, read on the forward strand.
AAGTGCACGAAGAACACAGGAAACAAAATCGTTTCTCATTTGCACGTCTCCTTTTCTTGGTCATTCATCCCTCATAGAAAGTGAAGCCCGGTTCTTGTTTCCCTGTCTTTTGTGTGTCTGTAACTTAGCATTCTCGCACTCACACACACACACACACACACACACACACACACACACACACACTCACTCTTTTTCCATCTCCACTTCTCCATGTTTCTCACTCACATATTCTTATACTCTTCACCTTCAGCTGAATTCATCACTTTAGGTGCACTGCATGCCGAACAAGTTCTGAAATCCATCATCTCAAATGAATGCATGTGAGAGAGGGAGGGAGGGCGGGAGGGAGGGAGGTAGGGGGGGGTTAAGAGAAGGGGAGTGAGGAAAAAAAGAGGGGGGTTAGAAAGAGGGAGAGAGAGACTAAAAGAGACATAGAGGAGACACAGAAAGAGAGACAGAGGGAGGGAGGGGAAAGAGCTAGATAGATGACGACTCAGAGGATGAGGGAGACAGAGATGCAGGTGGAAACAGGACACCAGAAAACAGAGGGAGACCAGCAGATAGAGACGGCGAAGGAGACCAGCAGTTAGAGAGAGATGGAAGAGGGAGACAGACAGTTAGAGAGACGTAAGAGGGAGACAGACAGTTAGAGAGACGTAAGAGGGCGACAGCTGAAGCGAGGCGGAGAGGGCGACAGCTGAAGCGAGGCGGAGAGGGCGACAGATGAAGCGAGGCGGAGAGGGCGACAGATGAAGCGAGGCGGAGAGGGCGACAGATGAAGGGAGGCGGAGAGGGCGACAGATGAAGCGAGGCGGAGAGGGCGACAGATGAAGCGAGGCGGAGAGGGCGACAGATGAAGCGAGGCGGAGAGGGCGACAGATGAAGCGAGGCGGAGAGGGCGACAGATGAAGCGAGGCGGAGAGGGCGACAGATGAAGCGAGGCGGAGAGGGGGACAGATGAAGCGAGCGGAGAGGGCGACAGATGAAGCGAGGCGGAGAGGGCGACAGATGAAGCGAGGCGGAGAGGGCGACAGATGCAGCGAGGCGGAGAGGGCGACAGATGAAGCGAGGCGGAGAGGGCGACAGATGAAGCGAGCGGGAGAGGGCGACAGATGAAGCGAAGCGGAGGGCGACAGATGCAGCGAGGCGGAGAGGGCGACAGATGAAGCGAGGCGGAGAGGGCGACAGATGAAGCGAGGCGGAGAGGCGACAGATGAAGCGAGGCGGAAAGCGACAGATGAAGCGAGGCGGAGAGGCGACAGATGAAGCGAGGCGGAGAGGGCGACAGATGAAGCGAGGCGGAGGGCGACAGATGAAGCGAGGCGGAGAGGGCGACAGATGAAGCGAGGCGGAGAGGCGACAGCTGAAGCGAGGCGGAGAGGGCGACAGATGAAGCGAGGCGGAGAGGGCGACAGATGAAGCGAGGCGGAGAGGGCGACAGATGAAGGGAGGCGGAGAGGGCGACAGATGAAGGGAGGCGGAGAGGGCGACAGATGAAGGGAGGCGGAGAGGGCGACAGATGAAGCGAGGCGGAGAGGGCGACAGATGAAGCGAGGCGGAGAGGGCGACAGATGAAGGGAGGCGGAGAGGGCGACAGATGAAGCGAGGCGGAGAGGGCGACAGATGAAGCGAGGCGGAGAGGGCGACAGATGAAGCGAGGCGGAGAGGGCGACAGATGAAGCGAGGCGGAGAGGGCGACAGATGAAGCGAGGCGGAGAGGGCGACAGATGAAGGGAGGCGGAGAGGGCGACAGATGAAGCGAGGCGGAGAGGGCGACAGATGAAGCGAGGCGTAGAGGGCGACAGATGAAGCGAGGCGGAGAGGGCGACAGATGAAGGGAGGCGGAGAGGGCGACAGATGAAGGGAGGCGGAGAGGGCGACAGATGAAGCGAGGCGGAGAGGGCAACAGATGAAGGGAGGCGGAGAGGGATGTTGGCAGAGAGAGACATATAAAGTGGGAGGCTGGGGGCGGGGTCACGGTTAAAAATTAATTGCTCTGAATAATGTCAGAGTCGCTTTGACCTCAGAGACAGAAAAATAGCGGCGATTATTTGGTGAAAGAAACAAAGAACCAGAAGGTGGTGAAGTTCCTCCAGTGGCCGAGCCGAAGCCGCGAGAAGAACGATGAGAGTTGAGAGAGCTGCAGTGAACTGAAGGAAAAAATATTAATCAAAAGAAAAGAAAAAAAAAAAGAGTTGGCTGGAGAAAGCGTTTATCTTCATTTAATCCTTCCAGTTTCACAGCTCTCTCTCTCTCTCCGTCCTTTCATCTACCCATCTCTCCCTTCCTCTCTCACTCCATCTCATCATTTCTCTCTCTCTCACCCTCCCCAATATCCTTCCGCCTTCTCTCCCCCTCTCTCTCCCCAGCCACTCTCTCCCTCCCCTCTCCCCCTCCCTGCCTACTGCTCTCTCCCTCTATATATCTCTGTATCTCACCCTCTTGCTCGATCAATCGCTCACCATCTGTAACTTGTACCCCAGTCTCTCTCTCTCTCTGCCCTCCTTTTTTTGCTCCATCATTGAGTAGCGCCTTCGTTCGACTCACTTTCACAACACACACACAGTATGAGAGGCTTCCCAGTGGTCATGGCAACAGGCCCAGCGGCCTCCAAAACTGTGATTTCATAGCTGATGAGGAGCCAATCTGAGGAGGCTCCACCCACCAGTGGCACGACCTCTGAACTCATCAAGAAGGAAAATCAGCAGGTTGAAGAGAAGAGAGTGCAAACATGAAAGAGGAAGCCCAGAGATCACGCCTCACCCTCATACCCATTCAGACACTGAGAATGGGGGGTGTCATTAAATTGGAGAAGTGTTAAAGTTTACAGAGAGCGCGAGCGAAAGAGAATGTACGTGAAAGGGGGGAGAAATAGAAGATAAGAGGGAGAGAGGACAGAGAGTGAGAGGACAGAGGGTGAAAGAGTGTGAAAGGGAAAGAGAAAAAGAAAGAGAAATAGCACACAAGGGAGATGGAGAGAGAGAGAGACAGAAAGGGGAAGAGAGACAGAGTGAGTGAGAGGGAAAGAGAGACAGACAGAACGAGACAGGGTGAGAAAGAAACAGACACAGAAAATGAGAGAGCAAGAGACAGAAAGTGAGAGAGTAAAACAGCGTGAAAGTGAGCACGCGTGTTAAAGAGAGAGTGAGTAAGAACGGGAGAGTAAGAGAGAAGATGAGAGAGAGTGAGAGTAAAAGAGAATGTGCGAGCAAGAGAGAGTAAGAGAGCACGAGAATTAGAGCGTGTGAGAGAATGTGAGTGTTAGAGAAAGAGAGAGTCAGAGAGAGAGAGATTGAGAGTAAGAGAGCAGGAGAGTAAGAGAGAGTAAGAGTAACGGAGAGCGCAAGTGTTAGAGAGAGAGCAAGAGAGTAACAGCGAGTGTGAGAGAGAGCGCGAGTGTTAAGAGAGTGAGAGCTAGACAGAGAGTGAGAAAGCACCAGAGTTAGTGAGTGAGAGTAAGAGAGTGTGAGAGAGCATGAGTGTAAGACAGCGCATGAGAGAGTGCAAGTGTTAGAGAGAGTGACAGTAAGAGAGTGTGAGAGTAAGAGAGACCGCGAGTGTTAGAGAGTGAGAGAGTGTGAGACAGAGAGTGAGAGAGCACAAGTGTTAGACAGAGAGTGAGAGTAAGAGAGAGAGTGAGAGAGCAAGTGTTAGAGAGTGAAAGTAAGAGAGAGTGCAAGTGTTAGAGAGCGCGAGTGTTAGAGAGAGAGTGAGTAAGGGAGAGCGCGAGTGTTAGAGAGAGACTATGAGAGAGCGCAAGTGTTAGAGAGAGTGAGAGTAAGAGAGCGCGAGTGTTAGAGAGAAAGAGAGGGCGCGAGTGTTAGAGAGAGAGAGAGAGAGAGAGAGAGAGTAAGAGAGAGCACGAGTGTTAGAGAAAGAGTGAGAGAGCACGAGTGTTACAGAGAGTGAGAGTAAGAGAGCGCGAGTGTTAGAGAGAAAGAGAGTGCAAGTGTTAGAGAGAGAGAGAGAGAGAGAGTAAGAGAGAGCGCGAGTGTTAGAGAAAGAGTGAGAGAGATCGCAAGTGTTAGAGAGAGAGTAAGAGAGCGTGAGTGTTAGAGAGAGTGAGAGTAAGAGAGCGCGAGTGTTAGAGAAAGAGAGAGCGCGAGTGTTAGAGAGAGAGAGAGCGCGAGTGTTAGAGAAAGAGTGAGAGAGATCGCAAGTGTTAGAGAGAGAGTAAGAGAGCGCAAGTGTTAGAGAAAGAGAGAGCGCGAGTGTTAGAGAGAGAGAGCGCGAGTGTTAGAGAAAGAGTGAGAGAGATCGCAAGTGTTAGAGAGAGAGAGTAAGAGAGCGTGAGTGTTAGAGAAAGAGAGAGCGCGAGTGTTAGAGAGAAAGAGAGAGCGCGAGTGTTAGAGAGAAAGAGAGAGCGCGAGTGTTAGAGAGAAAGAGAGAGCGCGAGTGTTAGAGAGAAAGAGAGAGCGTGAGTGTTAGAGAGAGAGAGAGAGCGCGCGAGTGTTCCTGAGAGTGAGAGTAAGAGAGTGCGAGTGTTAGAGAAAGAGAGAGCGCGAGTGTTAGAGAGAAAGAGAGAGCGCGAGTGTTAGAGAGAAAGAGAGAGCGCAAGTGTTAGAGAGAGAGTAAGAGAGAGCGCGAGTGTTAGAGAAAGAGTGAGAGAGCGCGAGTGTTAGAGAGAGAGTGAGAGTAAGAGAGAGCGCGAGTGTTAGAGAGAGAGTGAGAGAGCGAGAGTTACAGAGAGTGAGACATTAGTATAAGCCTGGAGTTCTCAAGTTGCCGTCACTCCCTCAGAAAGGAAGTTGAGGAAAATCCTGAACACCCGCCGGTGAGTGTGTTGGGGTTGCGGTCAGGCTCTGGATGTGTGTGTGTGTGTGTGTGTGTGTGTGTGTGTGTTTATGTGTAATATATACGTGTGTGTGTGTTACATATACAAGGTGCCAAGAGGAAGTAGGGGCAGGCAGAGACAGGAAGTCGAGGAACAAACAGTGCATGTACATCTTCCAACACACACACACACACACACGCACGCACGCACGCACACATACACACACACACACACACACACACACACACACCTCATTAAACAGCTCTTTAAAATGGCCACACACTGTTTCCCGCTAATGAAGTGTTTTTGCAATCAGCCTCTACGACAACAGGCTGAACATTAAAGTTCTAAACACACAGCCGCCTGTGGATTAGAGAGAGAGAGAGAGAGAGAGAGAGAGAGAGAGAGAGCAAGACAGTGAGAGAGAAAGGAGAGAGAGAGAGAGAGAGAGAGAGAGAGAGAGAGAGAGAGAGGGCGAGTGAGAAAGTGAGAGAGAAAGAGAGAGGAGAGAGAGAGCATGTGTGTGTTAGAGAGAGAGAAAGGAGACAGAGTGATAGAGATAGAGAGAGAGAGAGAGCGAGTGAGAAAGTGAGAGAGAGAATCTGTATGTAGTTGAGTGTGAAAAGAATCACTAATGCAGTTATACACCCCGACCTGTTTCTCTCTAAATTACAAACAACCAGCCTCGTTCTGTCGAGCTATAAATCAGCCTGACCCAGAGTCCACTGAGGGGGAAAGGAGGAAGAGACTAATGGGGAGAAGGAGAGAGAGAGAGAGAGAGAGAGAGAGAGAGAGAGAGAGAGAGAGAGTTCATTAAGAGCACCACTTTATTTCAGTGTTATAAAATAACCTGTTTCTCCTGTGCTCAAGTGCACATGCCTGCCATTTGTCAAGAGCCAATAACAGCGTGCACTCTCTCACACACACACACACACACACACGTATATATATTACACATAAACACACACATTAAATATATATAGGGAATCCTCGCTACTTCGTGCTTCAATTAATGCGGCTTCAGTGCATTGCGGTTAAAAAAAAAAAAATAATAAATAAATATTAATCAGATATCAGATTAAAAAATAAGGAAATTAAAGGAAGAATAGGTGGGAAAGTGAAGGAAAATGCCACAAAAACAAGGCCAATTATGCAAAAAAAAAAAAAAAAAAAAAAAAAAACAACCAAAAAACAACCCAAAAACCACATCAAAACTACTTACATTGTTGCATCTGCCCGCGTGTGCTGATATGTAAGTCGTCTTATTTTCATGCACTACCGTCTGTATGGGTGTGTACAGACGCTCCCCAGCGAGTTAGGTTCAGAACGACCATTCTGAGAAGAACTTGTTTGTAAGTTGTTACAGGGTGTTCTTTAGAGGGGAACGCATGTTTAAACCCAGTATAAGTAATCTATACAAATTTGTACTGTATACAATCTCTCTCTGTCTCTCTCTGTCTCTCCACATTATGTCCCGTGTTTAAACTCCTGGTTCCTCTCAAGCACAGCACAGCGGATCTGATCAGATTTACAGAGAGTTTCACTCTTCTCCACTTCATTATAATACTTGAGTCAATTTGTTTCTTCTTTGAAAGTTTTGGCAGGAGTTCAGAACTGTCGTTCTGCTTCTGTTCCCGGACGTATCGGCCACGCCCCTCCGCGGGCGCCTAGTATTAAGTGTACCTCAGGATAATGTTTAATCATATTTCATACTTATATTTATATGATCTATCTTTCTGAGGGGTCCTGGGCATGACGTTAAACTGCATCCACAGCCAGTATAGGGGTAGCACCTTACCCCAGGTTAAGGCCCGTCGGCTACGGATCAAGTTCCCCTGGTAGAACTGGTCCCCATGCTGTCTGTAGGGTAGCCTCTCGGTGCTGCCTAGTGTTAGCCACACACACTGAGATAGGAGAAGGCAACTCTGATTTCTAACAACCTGCTGCTTTGTAGGTTGTGACCTCTTCAGGCAAAGGCTAAGAGAAGGTAACTCTGATTTCAAATCCCTCGCCAACCTGCACCAGGCAAGCGTGGCGAGTATGGCAAAAACCCCTGGACCATGACTAGCACACATGATCAAAGGCCCTCAGTCCCCAGCAGCTCTGAAGTCGTCACCTATGGTAGCGGGCGGTCGGATGAGGGAGCAGAGGGTTCACTGGGTTCGGACAGGCTGCCATTGGAAACTAAACATCCGCACATACAAGCCACGAACTCTCTCTAAGGATTCAGATGTCATCGATCTTGAAAGAGAACTGGCCAACATAAACTTCGACATCATTGGCCTATGCGAAACTAGATGGAAGGGAGAGGGATGCCTGACTCTAAACTAGAGCGGACACAGCATGTACTACAAGGGCGGAAACTGTCAACAACGTGGAGTCGGCGTTATTGTGCATAAGAACATCGCTGGCAATGTGAAACACCACATGAGCCTAATCGTCGTCTACCTTCCAACGACCAGCCATAGCGACGAGGAGTGCGTAGAGGTTTACGAAACCATAGAACGCCTCTACACAGCCACAAAGACCCACTATAACATCATCATGGGTGACTTCAATGCCAAAGTAGGCAATGCCAAGCCGGGAGAGACTTGCGTGGGTAAATTTGGTTATGGATGTAGGAATGACCGAGGCGACACCTTAGTCAACTTCAGCGAAAGACACCAGCTGAAAATCATGAACACCTTCTTCCATAAGAAAGCGGGCAGACGATGGACTTGGATCTCACCAAACAAAGAGACCAAGAATGAGATCGTCTACATCCTAACGGACAAACACCGCACCGTCATGGATGTCTACGTACTAAATAGATTCAACACGGGCAGCGACCACAGGTTGGGGCGCGCTGCACTCACGATCAACACAAAACTCGAAAGACACCACCTTATCAAGCAAACGAAGAGGCCAAACCATCAAAGACTCTCAGAGAAATACTCCCAATTCCAGCTAGAGCTCACCAACAGGTTCCAAGCTCTAAACAGAGATCTAACCACAAACTCCGAGAACCTCACTAACACCATCATGGAGGCAGCAATAAACACGGTAGGAAGACAGAGACCACCCAAATCGGATAAACTGTCTAATGAGACCAAGCAGCTGAGAGAAAGAGGCCGACAAATTAAACGAAGCAGAACACCTAGAGATAACATTGATTACTCAGTGGTCTGCAAGGAGATACGACGCAGAATGGCAGAGGAGATCAACGCTTACAATGAAGAGGAACAGCTGACAGCTCTGTAGAACAACAAAGGGCTACGACGAACACAGAAAGATCAGTGTATAGGCAGGAACATGATCACTGCCCTTAAAGAAGCAGATGGCACACTCATCCATGACTTGGATAGGATCATTCGAAGATGCGAGGAATTCTACACAGAGCTCCAGAGCACCAGACGTCTGCAAGACCAACCGTTTGCCAATGCACTACCTAACAGCAGTACACCACCTATTCTGCATGATGAAGTAAGATCAGCCATCAAACGGCTAAAGCGAGGCAAAGCCCCTGGGGAGGACAACATCTCGGCAGGTATGCTTCAAGACGGCGGAGAACCAGTAATCAAAGAGCTAACCTCTCTCTTCAACAGGTGCATCACTGAAGGGAAGGTTCCTGGAAACTCGAGAAATGCCATAGTGAGGTTACTGCACAAAAAGGGCGACAAGGCAGACATCAAGAACTATCGACCAATCAGCCTCCTCCCGGTCATCTACAAGACCTTCTCTCAAATCCTCCTGAGAAGAATGACACTCACTCTCGACCTCCACCAACCGAGAAAACAGGCAGGATTTAGATCGGGATACTCCACCATCGATCATATCCAAATCTTGAGCCAAATCTAAGAAAAGGCCAACGAGTACAACATTCCCTTAAGTCTGGCCTTTGTGGACTATGAGAAAGCCTTCGATTCCATTGAATATACACCGATGTTCAATGCCCTAGCCAATCAAGGAGTAAATAACACCTACATCAACTACATCAAATCACCTCTAAAAGGAAGCCACTGCCACCCTCAGGCTCCACAAGGATAGCGGTAACATTAGATTACAGAGAGGAGCTCGCCAAGGAGACAACATCTCTCCAAGACTCTTCACAGCCTGTCTCCAAGATGCAATTCTGAGACAAATCGATTGGAAAGACCGTGGAATCAACATTGACGGAGAGTACCTCGCGCACTTGGAATTCGCCAACGACATCATACTACTTGCCCACACACCACAGCAACTGGAGGAGATGCTCAACGACATCAACAACACCAGCAAGCCAGTCGGGCTGAACATGCATCTCGGTAAAACCGAAGTGATGTTCAACAAACACGTCACCCCCGCAGTGGTCACAGTTGACGGTAAGACCATAGAGCAAGTAGACAGCTATGTATACCTCAGCAAGACCATCACACAATACGGGGATCTCCTGGCAGAAATCAAGCATCGCATAACTCTCGGTTGGGCAGCATTCGGCAAGTTTGAGTCCATCATGAAATGCAGAAAGGCCAGTATAAGAATCAAACGGAAGATACATGACGAATATATCCTGCCAGTCATGACATATGGATGCGAAACATGGGCTCTCAACAACCCAATGAAGGAAATGCTCAGAGTGGCACAGAGGAAAATCGAACGCCTCATGCTGAATGTCTCTCTAAAGGATAGAAAGCACAACACATGGATCAGAGAGCAAACAGGAGTGAGGGATATAGTGCACACCATCAACAACAGCAAGCACAGATGGGCAGGCCATGTGGCCCGATTCTCCGACAATCGTTGGACAAGCAGAGCAACAGAGTGGACGCCCCGGAGCTGGAAACGACTTCGAGGACGACCATAAACAAGATGGCGCGACGACCTGACTCAATGCCTAGGGCACAACTGGCCAAGCCTCGCACGAGATAGAGCCTGCTAGAAGAGGTCCAGGGAGGGGTTCCTCAGCCATGAGTGAAGTTACCCTGAATACTGACCCTGATCTTTCTGAGATTTTTATTCCATTTCTATTTGTACTTGTTCTTCAATTTCATTTCACTTTCACCCTCAGTCTCCAGATGTTTGCAAAACGAATGTTGGTAAGTTGGAGAGCATCTGTATTTATATTTTATTTACATTTTATGTTCTTTTTTTAATGTTTAATTGTTATTATAAGCATTTATAGCATTGAATATGTATTTATTGATATTATATACATATACATGTAAGTATACGTCAGTTGGAGGGGTGGGGGTGAGGGAGTGGGGGGGGTGATCCTACTTTGAGGATTTTGATGGTCGCGTGGGGATCTCGGTCCCAATTAACCATGGAAAGTGAGGGATCCCTGTATACATAAACACATACATGCATACACACAAACACACACACAATCACAAGCACCATCATACACACACACACACGAAGACGTGCACACACATACACAAGCACACAAACACCATCATATGCATGCACACATGCGCACACAAACACACATGCACACACACAGGGACATGCACATGGACACCCACACATACAGTCATGTGCATACACACACAACAACACAAAAGTTAACAAAAACACATTTTATCCCGAGACGCATCTGAAGAAGTGGCGTCACCTCCACCGTTTTTACCTCCGTCACTTGGTTTTGCCGGGGTTTCCATGAAACACGGCGTCGTACAGAGTCACTCACCACATCACACCTGTTTAACACCTGAGCAACTCAACATCCGGGACGTGTCAAACGGGCAAAGATCTTGCGCACTTGAGGAGGGGGGATGAAAAAATGATGCAAAAAAGAATTTGTCGCAGACGTGTGTTGAGGGGCGCAGAGGCAAAAAGCTGGGGGGGGAGGGGCATACTTGCTCTTTTCGGTCAAGCACTGCACCACCACCGGCTGCCGTGAGCTTAGATATGTTGAAGGGATAGAGCTTTATCATACAGTCTCATCTAACAGGACACACGTGCTAGGTTTCATGTATGCGTGACATGGCACCAAAAGGTTTTTAGAAAAACAAATAAACAATAACGGGACCACCCCAGACTGCAGATTAACATGGACACAATAGATAAGTTGACTTTTTTGGGGCCTCAGTTCAAAACCGCAGTTGTCCATCTTGCAATAGCAGATCAAAACTGAAGAGTGCTGCTTCCTTTTATTTTTTTTAACCAGCGTAGTGATTAGCATGTCCGTCTCAAAGCTAGAGGATGCTGCGTTCGAGTCCCAGGTTCATCGAGGGTCTCTCTATATCTGCACAGGTTTCCTCCCGTGGTCCAAAGACATGTATGTTAGACCGAGCAACTGTTCCAAATTGCCCCTAGGTGTGATCTTGGCACCCTGCCAAGCTGTTTAATTTGTACCCCACCTTTGCATAGAGTCGGCTGAGCTAGGCTCCAGCCTCCCCAGAACTATAACAGAATTCAAGAGGTTCAGCGTAAATGAGTAATTGGTACATTTGAGGAAGTCATGAAAACATTTTAAACACATACCTTGCCAAGGACGGTGAGACAGCTGGGGTCAAGCTCAGGCTGTTCCAGCTTAACCACGCCCACCCAGCCATACTCGTACAGATCTTCCTCATCGTTATTATTACACAGACCCAGAGGATGCATCTGTAACACACACACACACACACACATTTAACAGCAATTCCATCTTATACCATAATACATGTGCATTATTATTATTATTATTATTATTATTATTATTATTATTATTATTATTATGAACTCCCTACACTACGTGTTGTACAGATCCATCTGTACTTCCTCAAGCCTGCCGCAGTCTATAGTATTTAAGCCCCTGTGTCTGGAACGCTATGCAGTTTTCCGTGAATGTCACCGTGACTTTGGCTTTACAAAAACACATATCGGTGAAAACGGATTTGTTTGCGAGCATCAGCATGGTCGTCACAGCCAAGAGCGCAACAAGAACCAACCGTTTTAACACAGAAATAACACCAATCCACAAAAACACACCAAGCACCTCCGAGGTTCTATTGCCGTGACCAGAAGTTGAAACCACTGACACACGAGAGAGGAGGCGGTGCACAGTCTAGATAAGGGCTCACCAACATGGTGCCCATGGGCACCAGGTCGCTCGAGGGGTCAACATGAGTCTCCTGCGGGCCTGTTCACTGCTATTTTTAGAACAGGCCCGCGACTGTAGCGCCACGCCCCATTGACCGGCATCTAATTTTTTCGGCTTTTTTTAATCAAATCAATATTTTCACATAGAATAATATCACTAATTATTACTAATAACAAATAATTAAAAGTAAATTGAGCAAATTTGATAATTCAGAAGTGTGTGTCGACCTGGTAGCCCTTGGCATTAATTGGTACCCAAGAAGTAGCTCTCAATTTCAAAACAGTTGTGGTGACCCCTGCTCGAGATTATTCTGCACATTACTGTCCCAAATGAAATTAGCCAATAATATACAGTGTTGCAAATGGCGACGCCCACGTCATGAATAAAATTTATGAAGCGCTCATAGGAGGTCAATGTCACGTAAACAAGATCTGCATACACACGTTTTGAATAAACAAATCTGATCAATCAGTTGTTTTTATTTTTATTTTATTTATTTAAGTCGGATTCGGGGAAACAAAATTTCTGATTTTTTTTGATACATCTAACTAGTTGATATTGCATAACATCTTTTGCCAAACCAGGAACCTTGTCTTCCAGTAATGACTCGTGTTATAGCCACTCGTTACAAGCGTCATTGTACACACACACACACATTCTCTCTTCCCAGTTCAGTTTTTATATCTATATATATATATATATATATATATATATATATATATATATAGAGAGAGAGAGAGAGAGAGAGAGAGAGAGAGAGATACACAAGTGAGGTACCACTGTGTGTGTGTGTGTGTGTGTGTGTGTGTGCATATATATATATATATATATATATATATATATATATATATATGAAACCAATGCCTTCTGTCCAATCAGAATCAAGAATTGGACAAAGTGTACTTGGTGTACGTCTAATGAAATGGCACATTATTTTTCTGACAGACATGACCACGAGGCGTCGACCTCTGGATCGGCAGTGATTTTGATGCAGTGGGTTCGAAGGTATTTACTTATTGCTCATATGCTGCAGAAATTTAAAGCACATTATATTTATCTTTATAAATAGTTTGCATTACCTCGCCTGCAATACAGTGATTTGTCTTTCTCCAGTCAGTTAATTCCAATGTTTTTTTGGAGTGTTCCCCATGACGAAGGGCCGCATGCACCCCCCCCCCCCCCCCCTGCACCCCCCAAATAAATATACAACTTCTCTTCTGTCATTTAATGCAGCTGTTTGTTTTTTGTGTGTCTATCAGGCACTTTCATGCTGGCAAGATTGGAATCCTCTCCCTGTAGTTTAAATGACACACGCTTTCAAGACGCCAGTCGTTTCTCTCCCCAAGTCTGCGCCCTTGTAAACGCCAGTAACTCCTCAGGCTTTGATCAAAGCCAAGCCGCGCTGCAGGTGTTGATAAAACCGATGTAATGTTGAGGGAAATTAACTAGACCAAAGATTAGAGTGTATTTACATAACTGTTGAACGAGGTCACGTGCGAAGCGGTGCGCTTTACAGCTTTGTAATTCTTATCGGCGGAATATCGTACATGTGATTGCTTTACTCAGAACACTCCATAAATCAGCACAACTCAATCTGTTCAGGCTCCAAAAGTCAGGCGAAAATCTTTGGGTTAATGCATGCTGTCTCCTAATCTCTCTCTCTCTCTCTCTCTCTCCCTGTGTCGCCCTCTCTCTCTCCCTGTGTCACAAGACGCCGCTCTCTGTCTCGCCCTCTCGCCCCTGTCTCGCGCAGCCTCTCGCCGCTCTCTGTCTCAAGGCGCCTCTCTCGCCGCCCTGTCTGGCGCGCCTCTCTCTCTCTACTCCCCCTCTGCGTGGCGCCTCTCTCTCTACCTCTGTCCTGCCCTCTCTCTCTAACAGGCGTGGCTCTCTCTTTCACTCCCTCCGCTGTGGCAAGGCTTCTCTCTCTCTCCCCTGTCGGCGTTGCTTTCTCTCTCTCCCCTGTCGCCAAGCGCTTTCTCTCTCCTCTCTGTCAGACACATGCGCCTCTTCTCTCTCTCTCCAGCCAGCAAGGCCTCTCTCATCTCTGTCGGCGGCGCGCTTCTCTCTCTCTACCCCTGTCGCGCGCGCGCGCTCTCTCTCTACCCCTGTCAGCAAGGCTTCTCTCTCTTCTACCCCCATCGCCAAGCGCTCTCTCTCTACTCCCCTGTCGGCGGCGGCTTCTCTCTCTAGTCACTAAGGCAAGGCCTCTCTCTCTCTACCCCTGAGGCCGCGCTTCTCTCTCTACCCTGTCACATACAAGGCTTCTCTCTACCCCTGTCGGCGCTCTCTCTCTCTGTCGCATGGCTCTCTTCATCTACTCCCCAGTCGCGGCCAAGGCCTTTCTCTCTCTACCCTCTGTCACAAGGCCGCTCTCTCTACTCCTCTGAGTCACATGGCTGGCCAAGGCTTCTCTCTACTCCCTGTCAAGGCGCCCTCTCTCACTCCTGTCGGCATCCTCTCTCTCTACCCCTGTCAAGGCTCTCTCTACTCCCTGATACGCTGGGCGCTTCTCTCTCTACCTCCTGTCGCATGTGGCAGGCTTCTCTCTCTCCTGTCACAAGGCTCTCTCTCTCCCCTGTCATGCAGCGCTTCTCTCTCTACCCCTGTCACAGCGCTCTCTCTCCTCATGTCGCTGGGCTTCTCTCCTCTCCCCATGGCGCTCTCTCTCCCCATGCCGCACAGGCTTTCTCTCTCTCCCCTGTCGCTAAGCTGCGCCTCTCTCTCTCCCCCTGTCGCACGCGCTCTCTCTCTCCTCCTGTCGCTACGGCTTTCTCTCTCCCCTGTCGCATGGCTTCTCTCTCTGTCACATAGCTTTCTCTCTCTCTCTCCCCTGTCGCGCGCGCTCTCTCTCCCTGTCGCGGCGCTCTCTCTCCCCTGTCGCGCCTCTCTCTCTCCCCTGTCGCGGCGCTCTCTCTCTCCCTGTCGCACGCGCTCTCTCTCCCCCCGTCGCACGCGCTCTCTCTCCCCCTGTCGCACGCGCTCTCTCTCTCTCCCCTGTCGCACGCGCTCTCTCTCTCTCCCCTGTCGCACGCGCTCTCTCTCTCCCCTGTCGCACGCGCTCTCTCTCTCCCCTGTCGCGGCGCTCTCTCTCCCCTGTCGCGCTTTCTCTCTCTCCCCCTGTCGCGCTCTCTCTCTCCCCCTGTCGCGCGCGCTCTCTCTCTCCCCCTGTCGCGCGCGCTCTCTCTCTCCCCCTGTCGCGCGCGCTCTCTCTCTCCCCCTGTCGCGCGCGCTTTCCCTGTCGCGCTCTCTCTCTCTCTCTGTCGCGCTCTCTCTCTCTGTCGCGCCTCTCTCCCCCTGTCGCGCTCTCTCCCCTGTCGCGCTCTCTCCCCTGTCGCGCTTTCTCCCTGTCGCTCTCTCCCCTGTCGCGCTCTCTCTCTCCCCTGTCGTGACGCGCTCTCTCTCTCCCTGTCGCACGCGCCTCTCTCTCTGTCGACGCGCTCTCTCTCTCCCCTGTCGCGACGCTCTCTCTCTCCCTGTCGCACGCGCTTCTCTCTCTCCCTGTCGTGACGCGCTTCTCTCTCTCCCCTGTCGACGCGCTCTCTCTCCTGTCGACGCGCTTCTCTCTCTCCCCTGTCGCACGCGCTTCTCTCTCCCTGTCGACGCTCTCTCTCTGTCGACGCTCTCTCTCCCTGTCGCGCCTCTCCTCCCCTGTCGCGCTCTCTCTCTCCCCTGTCGCACGCGCTTCTCCCTCTCTCCACTGTCGCACGCGCTCTCCTCTCTCCACTGTCGTGACGCGCTTCTCCTCTCTCCACTGTCGCACGCGCTCCCCCCTCGCGCTCTCTCTCCTCTCTCCCCTCGCGCTCTCTCTCCTTCTCCCCGTGGCGCGGCGCTTTCTCCTTCTCTCTGTCGCTGCGCTTTCTCCCTCTCCTACAAGGCTTTCCTTCTCTCCTGCTGCGCGCTTTCTCCCTCTCTCCGTCGTGACGCTCTCCTCTCTCTCCTGTCGTGACGCGCCGCTAGCTGTCGCTTCTGTCGCACGCCGCTTCAGCTCGCGCGCTTCTGTAGCACGCGCCGCTTCTGTAGCATCGCTGCCCCCTGTAGCACGCCGCTTCTGTAGCACG
>CM045734.1:58013563-58056063 GCA_024760905.1 Plotosus lineatus
CCATCTCAGTGACCCGATCCGAACTCTCTTGTCCATGTGTACGTAGAAACCCGGAAATCGTGTGCGGTTTCATGAAATGTTCCGCCACCCTGTGATGCAACAGGAGCAGCGGTTTGAACAGCCGCAGTCGGCCATCTTCAAGTCGACGGTGAAACGCCTGAGGAAATGACCCGCGTTACGCATTATAAATGCTGTACCATTCCATAAATTAAATCTTTGAAGTTGCATAAGCTCAAAAACACAAACCTATGAATAAATATATGAACAAACACATGGAGCTCAATTAGAAACATTACCATATTTACATCAGGGGAACTACATCTATTCATCTAGCCATCTGTCTATCTATCCAAATACAGAATTACCCTTCCATCCTTCTGCCCCTCCATAATCTAACTATCCTTCCCTCTATCTGTCCATTCTTCCTTCAATCTGCTCATCCATCCACTGATTCTTGCAGTCCATCCATCCATCCATCCATCCATCCAGCCTTCCCTCTATCTGTCCATTCATCCTTCAATCTGCTCATCCATCCACTGATTCTTCCAGTCCATCCATCCATCCATCCATCCATCCAGCCTTCCCTCTATCTGTCCATTCATCCTTCCTACTGCTCATCCATCCATCTATTCTTCCAGTCTATCTATCTATCAATCTAGCATTACATCTACCAGTTCATCAATTCATCTTCCATCTATTCTTCCATCTAATATTCCATCCATCCTCCACAATGTATCCATCCATCCTCCACATTATCTGTCCATTCAATAGTCACTGGTGGGGCCAGTGGTGTAGTGGTTAGGGTGCTGCGCTCATGATCAGGAGGTCGCGAGTTCAAATCCCACTGAGACCCTCACTGTGCTAAGAGCCCTGGGCAAGGTCTCAACCACGCGTGAGCCTCTGTTCACCCAGCAGTATAAATGGGAACCAGTAAAATATACTGGGAAGATGGACCAGCGTCTCATCCAGGAGGAGTTGAACTCCTAGTCGCTTCACGCTATGGAAACTGAGGATAAGCACCAGCTTTACCTTACCAATCGTCACCAAGAAACCAGGGACCAAAACTGTGCATTGTTAAACTTTTACCAGTTTACTGATCTACAAGAGTCAAATAAAACTGATCCCAAACAAACGCTCTCATCTACAACAGCAACCAGTTTTGTGATGATGGGTTTTTCTAAACCACATTATGAAATGGTGAGAATGAGGATCAGTAAAAGACTGCCATTCCTCAACACACACACACACACACACACACCCCAGTGCGTTTCCCCTGGAGGCCTCATGAGACTGAATGCCCCAGTGCCTCAACCCGAGTCCCCCTCTTTCTCCCACTCTCTCTAATCCATCTCTTTCTCTCCTTTCTCCACTGCCGCTAGAGGTGTGTCTCATTCATTCCCCTTCGTCTCATTCCAAACCCTAAGGGGGTAAGAAGCGGTGTTTCACATGTGGATCTTCTTACACGGTCGGAGTGGAGCATTCAGTCCCGCACGGCCGCCCGCGCACACTGCCACCAAAAAAAAAAAAAAAATAGCGCTCCAGGACTCACAGCTCTTCTCAATACAGCAGGCATTACAGGTTTATAGAGCTTAGCATGGGATATGAATTACCGCCAAATGCCTCAGCATAACACACACACACACACACACACACACACACACATGCCTGAACATACACACACGTGCAATTTTTACAATATAAAAGTACACTTGATAAAAGTTTAAATGGACAAATAAAATTCAATTTAAAGTTTAAGATTTGTGTTAACAAATGAAAGCCATACACACACACACACACACACACACACACACACAGGCTCAGTCACCAACCAAAAATCACAGAGCCTTTGATCATCCAACAACAGCTACTTCAACCCCCTCAGTACTATCGCCCCGGTTACATAGCCACAGCCACAGCCACACACACACACACACACACTTCAATAGCTCCCCATGCGTTTTTGGTGTGTGTGGCGTGGCATGCTGTGCTGGCTGTCTTTGAAAAGGACTCATCAGAGTTTGAGAGAAACTCAAAAGCAGCCTCTGTGTGTGCGTGTGTGTGTGTGTGTGTGTGTGTGTGTGTGTGTGTGTGTCCGGCCATTATCTTTGCAGTCCATAAAAGATGAGAAATAACTGAAGAGCTAAATGATTAACAGCAGACAGTCACTACTCTGTACGGCATCACACACACAGTCAGGGCCGGGCGATAATACGATACGAATGATCATCATGATGTGATATCACAATTAAAAGATGCCATTGTTTATTTATTTATTTATTTACTACAGGTGGACATATGATTAGAAGTAGAGGGGGCTCCTGAGTGTGGCACTCTTAACCCAGGGATCACAAGTTCGGGTTTAATGCCACAGCCATCCATGGCCGGAAGTCCACAGGAGCTAACTGGCACAGCTGTCACAGGAGGGGGTGGGTGGGGGTCGTCATATGCTCATTTCCCTGTCACTCACAGCGATCCACAGCCAATCACGGGCCTCCGTGGGGGCATTCGTACGAGGGGGCAGATAACGCTTTCTCTCTGAGTGTTCGACCGCATAAGCATGTGCTGCATTTCGAAAAGAAGCGGGTGGCTTGCACTGCATGTCACAGAGGGGGCGTGTGCACGCTTTCACCCCTCTCTGGTTTGTGGTGGCCGTGTGATAGGGAAGGAAATACCTGATGGGTGGAAATTGGATACGAATAAATTAAGGAGAAAATGGGGGGAGGGGGACCCCAAAAGAATTTCAACGGTGTCATGGTCAACACATCTGCCTCATAACAAAAAGGTCGTGGGTTCAGGCGCGGACGTCTCTGTACTGCTGGAAAAAGACAGCAAGTCCTGGGTTCGATTCCCGGGCCTGAATCCGCTGTGACTGACAGAAGACCTTTAAAGTCACTGAAGTGAATATATTCTGATACCGGTTCACTCGGACCCAGGCTCCACGTACACCATCAGTTAAAACTCAGTGGGTAAAGTAAATTGTCACAACAATTTCTGATGAAAGGCGCATACAACGTACAAAAACATTCTTAAAACATCAACATGAACGTAAACTTCCATATATGACAGCAAACACCAAAAACTTGTCAAAGTGTGCAAACTGCTTTACTGCGAACTCCAAGACTTGTTTCGTTTCTTTAGTCTCTGAGATGAGGCGGGATGAAAGTGCGCCATGTGTGTATTGTTCGTGTTACAAAACCAAATCTGGAGTGCGTCCATAGACTTTCCACCAAGACGAACACTTTCCCCAAATACACCGTGTAACCACGGTCTTGTGAACCTGGTGGTGGTTTTTTGCACACTTGTGTCGACTGTGTGAGATTGTGCAGAGTGGCCGGGTTCCAATAACAGAGGGCACACAGCGAGCAGCCTAAGGAATGGCATTTAGGTCGAGGCTGGTATCAATTTCATCCACAACAATCAGGCAGCACAGTTTGCCGCAGGCTCCGGACCGCTATTGAACACGTTGCCATCTACCCCCCCCCCCCAATAATCCATTCCAAGCCCAGCGTAAATGTCTGAGTCCACCAACAAGAACAGTTTTTAATTTATTATAGAGTACAAGGTTGTCAGTGTGCATTAGTTAAACAAGGAGTTGTGAAGCGACGGATGAAACCCCGTGGATTAGAAGATTACAGGTTCATATGAGGTGCCATGTTTCAAGAATTATTTTGTTAAATACTAATTTTTAATCAGCATGATCAGATCAAGCACATTTCACTCGGGCCGTTTGTGTGGAGTTTGCATGTTCTCCCCGTGCTTGCATGGGTTTCCTCCCACAGTCCAAAAACATGTACAGCAGGCTAATTGGCTGTTCCAAATCGTGCCTAGGTGTGAGAGTGAGTGTGAATCTTCGTATGTATGTGCTACCTCTGCCATGGCCTGGTGAGTTGTTCAGGGTGTACACCCTGATCTTGCCCCCAGAGTCGGCTGAGATGGGCCCCATCCTCTCCGCAACCCTAATTAGAAATAAGTAGAATAGCTCAATAATTCGACCTGACAATTATATTGCGATTCTCTGACCATCACAATTTTATAGTAAATAATTCTCTTCTAACATGGAACGGTAACGTCATGATATGACACAATACAGTGATCCCTCACTTTCCACAGTTAATGGGGACTGAGCCCCCAACCCTCGACCACCGATTTCTGTGAAGTAGGACCACCCCCCCCCGAATGACGTACACGTACATGTATCTTCCTCTTCTTCTTCTTGTTTTACTTTCGGCTGTTCCCTTCAGGGGTCGCCACAGCAAATCATCTGCCTCCATCTCACCCTGTCCTCCGCATCTTCTTTTCTGACTCCAACGACTTTCATGTCTTCCTTCACCACATCCATAAATCTCTTCTTTGGTCTTCCTCGAGGCCTTCTGCCTGGTAGTTCCAACCTCAGCATCCTACTGCCAATATACTCACTATCCCTCCTCTGTACATGTCCAAACCATCTCAATCTAGCCTCTCTGACTTTGTCTCCAAAACATCTTACATGTGCTGTCCCTCTGATATACTCATTTCTGATCCTATCCATCCTCGTTACTCCCAGAGAGAACCTCAACATTTTCATCTCCGCTACCTCCAGCTCTGCCTCCTGCCTTTTCCTCAGCGCCACTGTTTCTAAACCATACAACATCACTGGCCTCATCACCGTCTTGTACACTTTTCCCTTCATTCTTGCTGACACTCTCCTATCGCACATCACACCGGACACTTTTCTCCAACCATTCCAGCCTGCCTGCACACACTTCTACACATGTATATGTGTATATAATATCAATAAATACATATCCAACGTTGTAAATGCTTATAATAACAATTAAATATTAAAAAATAATGCATAAGATATAAATAAAATATAAATACACACATACAGATGTGCGTGTGTACGCACACACACAGTTGCTTTCCCATTGGTTGTCTGTTTTATTGGGTTGTTTTATTGTTTTTGTTTGAGTTTTTTTTTTTTTTTTTTGCACAATAGGCCTTGTTTTGCAGCACTTTCTCTAAATCTTTCCCCCATTTTTCCTTAATTTCCTTTTTTTTTTTTTTTTGAGGAATATTTTTGAAAAACCTGCGATGCACTGAAGCTGCAGAAACTGAAGCATGAAGTAGCGAGGGATCACTGTATTGATATATTGACCAGTCACTAATGAGCTATACAAGTCTCTATTGGTTTTATGTTACTATATTCTAGAATTGAAAAATCTTAATATAAAATGCACTATTAAATTAATGGGAAAACCCCATCCAGCTGCAGCAGCACCAGATGAGAGCCACCCTATGGCAAGTTAATGCAAAGAAAGCTAGTGTCCAGATGGAGTAATACCAACAGTACTTAAAGCATGTGCAGATCAACTAATGGGATTTCACCACCAAATGTACCATTCCCACCTAGTTCAAAACAGTCACCGTCATTCCAGTGCGTAAGAAGAGCATAGCAAACTGCCGAAGCAACTACCGCCCGGTTGCCCTGACCCCTATTATCACCAAATGTTTTGAGAAACTTGTATTGTCTCAAGTCAAGGCTGCCATCCCTGCTGATCTCGATCCACATCAGTTTGCATACAGAGCAAACAGGTCAACAGAGGATGCCATCAATACAGCCCTCCACACAGTCCTCACACACCTGGACAACATCGACTGTTTTGTGCGGATGCAGTTCATAGAGGCCAACTCTGCTTTTAACGCAGTCCAACCACATAAACTAGTTCAGGAGTTGGGCAATCTGGGCCTCAGCAGCTCACAGTGCACCTGGATACGGAACAACTCAGCAACAGACCTCAGAGCGGCAGGAGAGAAGACATTTCCTCCACTCTCATCCTAAACATCGGAACACCACAGGGGTGTGTTCTTAGACCCCTCCCCCTCCTCACACGCAACCGTGTCTCCACTCACACCAGCAACACCATTGTCAAATTTGCAGGCGACCCCACTGACATAGGTTTGATTACGGATAACAACAAGTCAGCCTACAGGAAAGGGGCCTGGCATTTCAGCAATGGTGCAACAATAACCTTGAACTAAACACATCCAAAAAAAAAAAAAAAAAAAAGATGATCATGGACTTCAAGAGATCAAAACAAACTGAGCACTCTGTCCTCTACATTGATGCATATGAGACAGAGAGGGTGGAGTGCTTCAAGTCTCTTGGAAGTTTCACATTTCTGCTCACTTCACCTGGACCACTAACATCTCCCACCAGGTGAGGAAAGTACAACAAAGGATGTACTTCCTCAGGAAGCTCCGACAAGCCTGTCTACCCCGACCCCTTACTGACACACTTTTACCACTCCGTCATCAAGAGCCTCCTGACCTACTGTTGCACAGCGTGGTTCAGTAGCTGTACTTCAGAGAACAGGAAGGCATTGCAGCGGGTGGTGAGGATGGCAGAGTGGGTGGTTGGAACTACACTCTGCCCTCAGGGACAGATTTCAGAGGACAGCCAGTGGAATTATCAGGGACCCCACCCATACTGGACACCCCTTTTCTCCCCTCTCCCCTCTGGAAAACGTACAGGACACGAAAAACAAAAACCCACCACCACCACCACCACCACCACCACCACCACCATCATGCTCCCTGATTGAATAGACATTCAGACCTTCCTTCCTTTTAGCTTTTTCCCTTTTACTCGGGAGTCACCAAAGCAAATCATCTGATTCGCTCGTTTGATTTGGCAGATGTTTTTACTTCAGATGCCTGTCCTGTCACAACCCTTTAGCAAGGGACAGAAACACGCGAACGGCTTCGCAGCTCCTCTTTATGAAAGTCAGCAATGGTTCTTTTACATGAACCTCTCACCATAGACCGTGAGAGACATGGCCTGCCTTTGATAACCCAGTTAGCTGCACTGGGGGGGCAGTGATAACCTTGTGGGGACTCAAACCCAAGCAATCCTGCACCCTATTCACTAGACCACCACTGCCCCAGACATCATTCAGACCATCTTCCTGAATATTGCACATATATAGCTGAGTGTAATTCCTTTGTTGTCTTCTATGCCTTTTCTTTTTATAATTGCTGCTAAACAAAGAGGTCCGAAACTGATTTTCGAAAGTTTTTCATGCAACAGTTGACAAAGATCTTTATCTCTTTATCTTTATTTCACAGGTTTGGTTCAAATAAGTTGACTGGTTGAGGAGCAACGATGGACGACAATGCAAGATGTCTTTATGACATATCAGTCGGCACTTTCTGACCAATCAGAATCGAGTTTTCCACAGAGTGATGATATAGGAGCCTGTCTTCATTTTATTAAACACTCAGGAAAATCACAAGTCATTGGACAAACTACATGCTTTAGTAATCATCATGCTGAATTTCCCAACACTTGTAAAAACGTAGGCTGAAGATTGCAATAAATGAGCCATGCACGATCAGCCTGGGGAAGAGGCAGTAAAAAAATTACAGTTTCATGAGAATACACGACTACATCATTCACACCCACAAGAGAGCAAATGGATCCAACCCATGTAATAAAACCTCTCTCCTGCCGACTATTACCAAACACACCCTCCCTTCACACACAAACACAGCAATACCCTCTCTGTCTCCCCCAATTCCAACCCAATGCCCATCACCCAGCTGCCCCCACCTACTTGTCCACAAGGGAACGAGGAGGATTTCCTGGAATAACAAACTGTCCTGCCAGAAGAGGTGGAGGAATATTTGATCAAAGACAGCAGCATGCCCCATGGGCCCTCGGCCACTTAGAGCAGCCATGGCCTCAGTGTGCACTTTCAGGACAGCCTTTAAACATGGCTGAGAGCTTTTCAAATAAGCCCATGAGCTCCTTGCTCTGCTGAACTTAGCTTAACGCCGTGCCGTTATGCTATCAGACAGCAGCTGCACAAGGGCTTTCCAGGGTCCCTGGCCTCCCACTGAAATCTTTCAACCCAACCCCAAACCGAAAAGGGCATTTCATCCGTGGGCAACCACTCCCTTTTTATCTGTTTTCACCATACACCAGAAGATACTTATCTTTTTAGATAAATGCAAGCATAATCAGTGAAACGTGGTGTTCTGACCGCGGTTGGATGATCAACTTGGACTCCAAAAATCTCCTATTTCTCCCCAATGACACGTTTTCCCTTCAATCACAAAACAACTACTTCTTCGTTTCCTTTCAGCTTTTCCCTTCAGGGGGCGCCACAGCGAATCATCTGCCTCCATCTCACCCTGTCCTCTGCTTCTTCTTTTCTTACACCAACTACCTTCATGTCCTCCCTCACCACATCCATAAATCTTCTCGTGGGTCTTCCTCTAGGCCTTCTGCCTGGTAGTTCCAACCTCAGCATCCTACTACCAATATACTCACTGTCCGTCCTCTGTACATGTCCAAACCATCTCAATTCAATCGATTCACTCCCTTCAATCACAAAACAAAGAATTTAAAGTGGGTCTTTGTGGCGATGCACAAAAGTTGTGTTTATATGCGAAACATTTAGTAGACGTTTCAACTCAATTGAGGAGATGGACTGGGGGCTAAGGGCCTCATACATGGCACTGGGATTCAGATTTGACTTTTACCCAGAGTCAGTACTGTTGTGCCTTTTCAAACCGTTTCTCAAGTCAAGTCACAGGGCATCTGAACACTGTGTATTCGACCTTGATCTGCAACGGTCACTCTGCATGACAAGAGCATTTGTTACGTCATTCCTCCCACACAGACAGGACAGCCAATTGTGCTCTCGTTGGACCATGTATAGTCGGGACATCACCAGGATTTGAATCCCCAATTTGTCAGTGATATGGTACTCTTCTTTCTCCTCCAACCATGGAAAGGCATTTTTGCGTTTCTCAGTGATAACCACCATGCACGAGGCAATGAGGAAAATACAAAGCAGTGAGAGGTACCGGACCATTTTCTACAAAGTTGTACAGGTCAGCAAGGTCAAAGCATCCTACTATTCAAGATGGATGCCGTCCTGTAGAGGGTGATCGTGGTACTAAATACCATAACTGATAAGTGCCCGATGATCAGCTGTGCTTTCTGGAAAGGACATTGTGTATTATCCTGTATTTAAAAAAAAACGTGCGAGTAATGTCTTCTCTTTCACCCTGAGCCCCGTTTCAGCTGCTGCATACTTCCAGAACTACCTCATTTGCAAAAACTGAGGGTATCGCTCACAATAACATATCACAGGGAGGGCAAGGACTCGATTGGTTCCACTACCGGTTTCCTTTTGCTGAGTGCTGTTTGAACTCCGTCCCATTATCCAAACATGAGATACCCGCAGAGAGTCCACAGCCAGTCTGGATGGTCTATCAGAATAGTGCAACAAACCCCAGATGGGACAGCTGCTACTTGCCACATCTCTGCACGCTGGGTCTATTGATGTTTCACACTTTCTTATTTTATGTTGTTGTTTTTTTCTTTTCTTTCCCCTACACCACCAAACATGCACATCGTGGGCATGCTGTCTCATTTCTGGTTTGTAGTTTCTGACACGGCATTGATGTGAAATTCTAAGTGGTTCTTAAGTTTGGGTAGAAGTTACAGACACACAAACACTATGAGTGCTTGGCCTATTAAAAGTCTGAGAAGGAGACAGAATGAGAAAGAGGGAGAGGGGAAAAAGAGGAGGAGACAGAAGGGAGGAGCTTTCCTCTCCACGACTGCTTGTCTTCTAGTTTCCCATGCACTGGAAATAACTTCAAAGGGGATGGCTGCCGTGAAGAGAGAGGAGATAGAGTTTCAGGGTGGCAGCTGGAGAAGCCTTGCAGGTGGGGCCTGCTCTTACAGTGTAATATTATCTCAGAAAAAAAGGAGCCTGGTCCCTTTTTCAATGCAGGAGACTTCCTCTCCTTTGTCTCGCTGACAAAAAAAAAAAAAAAAAAAAACAACAAAAAAACGATGGAACCACAGTTGCAAAAGTTGTAGCCTGGCCAAAAAAACCCACCGAAAAACAACACCCTCCCCCCACACACACACACAAAAAAAAAAAAACACCAACAAAAAAGGCCTAACAACCTTCTTGAAAGGCAGATGAATTCAAGTCCCACATAAGCGTTGACATCACAACTGATTAAGCAGCAACGTGAGAGTAGCGGCTGCGTTAAAAGGCTAAAAGCCCACAGCCTGATCCGTGTGAAGCGTGAAGTATTTCAAGGACAGATTCAAACCCTCCCCCTTGCAACACCACCGCAATCCAAGTGGGGAAATACTTCAGGATGGTTGGCATACAAATAGGACTATAACCACTCCCCGTTTTACGGAGTTGCCTATTAGCATCTCCCTCAAAAACCGCCGCCACATGCTGTCCCCATAGATACCGCACAAACAAACAAGTGCTGAGATTTGGGTATTAAAATACAGCGCTTGGTGCAGACACCCAATATCATGTAAATATTCAAATATGCAGCCCTGAGCCTATGGGGTGATGACTTTGAGCATGTGACAAGCCTGGCACTGGGGACTCGATTAAACATGCAACGACGAAAGATTTAAACCATCAATGGCGCGAAGGAGATACACTTCCCAAAAACCCAGAACGGTGTCAGTTTCAACTTTTTCAGTCACTTCAAAGAGTGAAACTTGACCACTGTACAAACAGATAATGAGAATAAAGAGTGAAGGATGTGCCGATACTTCACCTGACTGAGATTTTGGCATTATGGCTTTTGGACTTTCCATTAACCGGAATACGTTTAAGGGCAACACGAATAACCAATACATGTACATATCGGTCTTCTTTTCAACAGAAAACAATAAGCACCGGACATTCAATCATTCATTTTATGAACTACCAGGGTTGAAGGAAGACCAGAGCCTACGCCTGCCAACATTGGGCGAAAACAGAATACACCCTGAATAGCTAGCCAGTCCATTATAGTGCCAACACTCACACAAATCATTCATACCTTGGGGCAATTTGGAACAACCAATTAGCCTGCCTGCCTGTCTATTTATATTATATATATATATATATATATATATATATATATATATATATATATAATTTCTTTTAAGAGCATTTGGTGCACGCGCTTATCCAGAACAACTTACAATGATTGTTTTTACACGAGTGAACAATTGAGGGTGAACAGCCTTGCTCAAGGGCCCAACAGTGGGGATTGAACATTTGGATCAGTAACCCAAAACCATAACTACAAAGCCACCACTGCCCTACGCCCACCACACACCTAATGCGCATGCCTTTGGACCGGTGAACCTAGAGCAAGATCCCGGAAGCCCGGGGAGAACAAGCAAACTCCACAAAGAAATGCCCTCACTCTTTAGCCGTAAGGTGGACGTGCTCACCACTATGCCACCCTACCACCCAACTTCCAATCAGTTTTTGATTTTAAATCAACAAATAACCGTTACGTTAGAGATTACATCATGAGAATCCACAAGCATTTTTTTATCTGGCCTATAATCATCCATGACAAAACTACTGTTTTGTAATCGACTACAAATGCCGTATGAAGGGTTTGCAAAGGGATCCGTGCACTTGAACATGACGTGCTTTGCTTATTTAAGGCAAATTAAAACCAGTACACGGTCATAAAAACGACCTGATTTATAGGTACACGAGCAGGTCGGGATATCTCCCGAGGATCATTCCTGAAGTTCAGGAGGCAGCCAAATCTGAATCAAGTGGGGTGAGAGTCATCGACACCTCGCCTCAGCAATGCTTTTGAAGATCTTCACAGACTTTGAAGGTTGCTGCAGAGTCAAATGCTTGCATCGGGCTCTTGGAAAACCCCCAGAGTTGTGGAATGCAGAGCAAGCCACTGCCCAGCCTGCTGGAATGCGATTAAAGCACTGAAACACACCACAGCTTCTGTGACTGGAGATGGCAAATGAAACCCGCCACCACTTCCCAAGTATTTATATCATTGGAGGAAAAAACAAAGTGAGAGAATAGACTTGGGGAATAGAAAGCAAAGAGAAGAGTTAAAAAGGAAACTTGAAATGAAAACGAATTTTTTTGGGCATGCCCCACATGTGTAATGACTTATCAATGAAGGCAGGTGTCAAAGGACAAGGTTCTCAACAAAAACAGCTAATGCCTTTGCTAAAGCTGCTGGCTCTCATACACCTCCGGCTGTACTGGGTATAACAGTGCCAGTTAACACCGTTCCACATTCCACACAATGCAATAAACATCAGCACTCAAATAAACCAATGCAGCCAATGACTCATCGTTTGAGCACCCCAAATGTCAACCTTTCCAATCTTGCACCCACACAAACAACTTGACCCCCACATCAACTACAATTTTGTCCTTTTATCTATGCCTTTCGTCTTCTTGGCAAGCTTCTATAAAGTGTGAGTAAATCCTGGAGATGACCGACTGATCCTGCAGGCCCTCCAAGTATGATGCGGCAGCCTTCATCTCAAAAAGGTCAACACCATTCCATCCGTTCCCACCACTCTTCTCTTGTCCATCACCTAAACCAGACAGAATTACCTTCTGTTGAATGAACAACTGCACAAACACTCCTGTGCCAAAGAACCAAATCAAGGGCATGAAGAAAAGAAAAAAAAAAACAAAAAAAAACGATGCAGTAAAAGCTGTGATGGACCACTTTTGTCTGTGATGACAATTTGCAGAGAAAGAAAAATTGTCAAAACATGCACCAATATTCACAAATAAAGGAAGTTACACTTTACGTAGATTCCAAAATTAATTTTACCAAGTCAATCACTGTTGTTCTTGCAAAAGTCTTGGACTTCCTCTATGATTATTTGTTCAACAAAAGTTCAGGATAGTGAACGCTGCCTGATTTTAGCCTCGATTTCCCAGTTATTTAATACTTTTATGTCTTCTGTAACTGGACCATCAGTTTAAAGGTCCCGCCGCAGGTTGCTTCACAGATGCTTCCCCACCACTCCCTGAAACACTGATTTCAAAAGAGCGCCTGTTTGGCTTCCTCCTCCTATTTATGGTTGTTCCGTTCAACGTACCTGCTCTACTCTGATTGGTTGCCTGACAGCTGCTCAGTATGCTAGGAGAATGGAATGAGTGGAGAAACTGCAATGTATGAGGGAGCAACAAATTAGAAGACTCAGCACGCCATAACGCACCAGTTTGTCCCAAAAATAAACAAATAAATAAATAAAACCTTTTGTTTATGGGCAGCTGAAACAATGCATGTGTTGACCCTGGTATTTGAGACGCCAGCATCATCTAAAGCAACCCTGTAACATGTCTGTCAAAAAAGTGGGAAAAGTCATCATATCTCCCCTTTAATGATCACTTGCAGGGTACAACTGCCCAAATAACTTGAATGGTAATTATCTGCAACTACAGTAAGCCCCCGCCCATTTGCGGTTCACCGTTCGCGGGCATGCATAGTTGCAGATTTTGCTCTCAAAGGCTTTTTACATAATGTTTTTAAATCAGTGCAGTGCTTCTCAATTATTTTCTGTGATGCCCTCTCTAGGAAGAAAAAACAACAACAACAACAACAACAACAACATTTCACACACACACACACACACCCCGCGCAACTATAAATTGTATTATTTGTCGATAAAATTGTTATGAATACACCTCTGCATAACATTGTATCTTTATTACATTTAAAAAAAGCATTAAATAAATAAATAAACACTTAATTCTTGTACAGTATGACAAAAAGCATGTTCCCCAGGGTTGTACGCGCTCCCCCTGGCATCACACCACGTGCCGCAAAGGGGGGGGGGGGGTGTGCCCCACTATTTGACAAGCACTGAATTAGCAGCAGCTCCAGAAAATTATACATACGCATCATCACGACATTACTGTTACGTGATTCAAATTTAGCCAATGGATGACAGCTTTTGTTTCTCCCTCCTGCTGATTGGTTGCAGATGATGTGTACACCTCTTTTTTGTTCGTCCTTCGCGCACATGTTCTCGTGATTGCTTGAATTGTGAATTCACATGTTTTTCCTGTGTTTTTAATGATTATTTACGCCGTATGATGGCACTCAAAACGCCCCGCATCTTCTCTAGCTTCTGGTAAGGAACCTTTCGTGTATGTAATGTCATACATAGGGTTTTAAAACCGCATCAATTATTCGCGGATTTTCAGGATCCGGGGGTGGGGAGGAACGTGACCTGCACAAATAATGGGGGCTTTCTGTAATTGAAAACATGGAAAAAGAGAGGGAAAAAAAAGAGAAAAGTGGATTTGTCTGCTGACATGCTCAGCAGATCTCTGAATCCAGTTCATTAATCAATCGAATGGAGTCGGATCCTTCCATCAAAGATATTCTGGAATGTTGCACCCCAATATGTGTTATAAAAATTTATATATATATATATATATATATATATATATATATATATATTTTTTTTTTTTTTTTTTTTTTTTTTTTGGAGTATAACTGTAATTCCTCTTTTCACCACCCAGTACACCGTTTTGTATTTTTAAAGTTCAAAATAATCATAAGGGCCCCATGATGGATACAATTGTGCTGCAATTATTTTTATGATGAAACAAAATTTGGGGCTGAGGTCTGCTGCATGAGGGAGCACTCCAACCAAATAAATAAACAAAATAATAAAAAAAAAAAAATAAAAATAACAGGTAACTTCAGAGGTATTAACATCGCATGCTCAGCTTTATTCAGCAGGCGTCATGTGATGTCTGATTTAGCGTATGAGCACCACCTCAAATATTTAGTTTGTTTTGAAACCCCCTCTTTCTCACGTGATTTTTTTGGTGGATTATTCACAGTTTAAAATCTCGTCAGGGCCCTTGTGATATTATACCGTTATGCTTACTGTTTCGAGTCCCAAAGGCTGTAAATCTCCAAACTCAATATCACCAGTGGATTCTTTGGGTCTTAAATTTCACCTTGTTTCTCCAACGAGCAGAACCGGAGATCCCAGGAGAAACACTTGTCAAACTATCCATCCGTTCCCTGACAACCTCACACCACTCTGCTGAAACCTTCAACACACACCCCATCCCCCCCCCCCCCTTCGTGTGTCAAACAGTTGGCTCAGCTGTGAAAAGCTTAGCTGAAACGGAGCAGGTCGAGGTCATGCAGCCACTTATCCACCAAGGGGATGGATCTCAACATCTCTGGTCTTGGTGCCAAGACTCAGTCAATCGAACCAATCGCAACTCGGTCAGACGTCAGATATGAGAAGAGGGAGGTGAACCTTTCGACCAATCGCAGCAAGAACCTCTAAATGTTAGCTTCTTCCTCAGAAGTCAACCAGTCTCAAGTTACAGAGATAAACCTGGGATGAACGATAGGGTTTAAGAAGCTGCGGTCATGGAAAAATCCAGCAAATCAAAAGCCCAACCCCTCCCCCTACCGTCTGATGTTTGTGTGAGATATTAACTTCATAAATGGAAGGGAATCTTAACCTGTACTTAACCACAGGTCAAGAAACTCCATCTTGAACATTTCGGGGCAGCATGCGGGTTGGACTGATGATCGTAACAATTCTCATTACGTCTATACGATTTTTTTTTTTTTTTTTTTAATAAGTACACATTTACAGAAATCTGCTAATCCTTGACAGATGATCCAAGAATTCTTGGAAAGAAGTTGCTACTGGATATAGTTTGGAATGCACTTAAACTGAAGCGAGGAAGCCCCCACTGCCGTCTGCCTGCCTTGGGCCCTTGATTCTTTTTCCTCTTGTTTTCAATAGTAGAGCTATCACTTTTCACAAGAAAACCTTGCTCCAGGAATTACATGACTCAAAGGGCTGATCATATTCTAAAGGAAACAGGAATGTGAATAAACAAAGCCAGGCTATTTCCTGCAGCAGGGCAAGGAAAGGCAGAGAGCTGGTCAGAGCAGGGCAGGTCTCCGGTTATATTCCTTGAGGGAGGACCTTGGCTGTCATACGCAGGCCAGCCGGAAGCTATTTGGAAGAACTTCAAAAACGGGAACAGTTGTATTCATGCCATGACTGGAAAAGGGAAATGTGCAGAGTTGGAACGCGGCGATTCTCTTTTCATGAATGAGAAGGCATAAACACGGTGGCGTATTCATCAAACATTTCATCAGCATGACAAGTTCTAAAATAAACACCACACACACCCAAAAAAAAAAAAAAAAAAAAAAAAAAACCCACACAACAGCATTAGATCCAGTTTGGACCAAAAAGAGGAATTAGCTACTGTCACTACCTATTAAAGTCCAAATCAAGAATCACGGTTCAAATATAATATATTTCTTCATAGTTCTCCAGATCAGGGGTGTCTGTGAGCTTATACGTACAATGGGGTAGATAGAGTTTAACCTCAGAGTGTTATTCCACCCTGAATATAAATACACAGCAGTTCAAAAAGATGCGGGCGGCAAGCATCACGTGTGTCAGAGGAAGCACATGAATGCTCTTACTAAATTAGGGAAGGAAGGAAGAAAGAAAGAACAAAAGAAAAGAGAGAACGAGAGAGAAAGAAAAGAAAGAACAAAAGAAAGAAAAGAAAAGGGAAGATAGCAACACCCTGGGATGTAAATTACCCGATTATCTCCAGAGCTTTATTTTTAAAACCATCACTTCTTTTCATTGACATCCTCGAGGTAAACGACACCAGTCCAAATCCAGTTGATGTACAGTAGCCCCCCCCCCGCCCATTCGCGGCCCCACATACTCACGGATTAACGTCAGCCATGAAAGTTCCCGGCACGTGATTCAAATTTAGCCAATGGCTGCGAGCTTTTGTTTCTCCCTCCTGCTGATTGGTTGAGATGATGTGTACGCCTCTTTTTTTCTCCTTCACACACGTCATCAACGTGATTGGTTGAATTGTGAATTCATGGTTTTTTTCATGTTTTTAATGATTATTTAAGCGCTATGATGTCACTCAAACGCCCTGCATCTTCTCTTGCTTCTGGTAAGGAGCCTCAGTGCTTTATTTATTCATAAATATTATCACAGTACAAAATTAAAAAGTTTTTATTGATCATTACTATATTTTACTGCATTATTACTGTATTAATGAGTAAAACTGGCGAGAGAATGTGTTTAACAAGCAGATTTTAGCGCATGGAATATCATACATAGGGTTTTCAAACCCGTCAATAAATCGTGGATTTTCAGGATAAGCGGGTGGGGGCGGAACACAACCATGGCGAAGAACAGGGGATTACTGCAATATAGATGCAGACAACATAAAAATTGTCCCAATACATTGGTGGGATATTGTGGATACTGTAATAGCTTTTTATAAGCTGATTTGAAAATGTTCATAACATATTTACAGAATTTAAAAAAATAAACCAATAAATATTAGAATGTACCCACCGGCCGCAGATGCCCCCTCCATAACCTAAGGTAAGACAAGCGAAGGCTATTATTACCTCAAAAACGAATTACCTACTGACTTATAAATTGTGGTTTCCTGGTGGTAAGGTGCAGGATTACCACCGTCAACAGGTCATCACTGCTGTCTCCCCATGCACTCACTGGGTTACCAAAGGCCGGCCGTGTCTCTCGCTGTCTACGGTGAGAGGTGAGAGGCTCTGCCCTCGCCCAGAGTCGGCTGAGATGGGTGCCAGCCTCCACACAACCCTAATTAGTATTATCGGTTCCAAAAAAAAACGAGTGAATGACTACTTATTTATTTCCATTGTACCAATAAATCTAAGCAAAATTAAACAATTATTGAAAATTTGACATTTTTGTTCCATCATGATTCAAAGTTTTGCCCTTGTCTGTGTTGTACATCTGAAGAAATGTTCTATGTTCTATGTTAGAGGTCCACAGGTCAAGATGAAGGTGGCAGGGACATGAAACTGGTACGTGGTATTCAGTCATCCCCGGATATGGTCACATGCCACGCTTTTGGTGTTCACAGGTGTGGTAGACTTCAGGACATCTGGTCCAAACAGACGTTACGATGGGCACTGCACAAGGTGTTCTCGGAGCACGGAGGAATACACGCGGAAGAACGCAAGGCTAATCGGCCCAGACAAGCCATTTCTCAAGCAGACCTTGTAAAACAAAATTTTGCTGGTTGGATGGGGCAGATTTTTGGTGGGATCGAAGCTCGTCTCATCGACAATTCATTATAAAAGACACGCGTAAGTCGAGGTACCACTGCATACGTATTCTAGCCAATTGTGCCGCTCTTGAGTAAAGATTTCAAGGTTGAAAGTTTTAGAGGGATGACTCCATTTTGCGTTCCATGGTTCAAACATTTTGAATGAGACCAAAAAAACCCACAGAAATTAAAGGCAATATGGAATCAGAATATCGATCGAATCACGATACCTGCAGAACCGCAATATTTATCGAATCACTATTAAGATATCGTCATCATATTGTAGCAGGTGGTCCCTGGTGAGTCAATGCTTGCAGATGATTCAATCCCATGCAACACTGAAGCGTTTTAGTGAAAAAAACAAAAACAAAAAATAAAACACACAAAACTGTCATCTCTCCAGAAGCATCAGGTCGGACATGTCAGTAGTACCAATTTTCCTTCACACAAAAGAGAAGAGACGAAAGGAGGGGGCACTCTGGAAAGATTAACTCTTAGGGGGCCAAGCATCGCTTGCACTGGGTTCCCTCTGCCCGTCCTCCACGGAGGTCTCATTCTCGAGCTCAGCACGTCTTTGATACTTGACTATAAGCAATCTGAAGGAGTTACAGGTTTCTTTTGTAGTTCGTGCAGCACTGGAAAAGGGGAGGATTGTGTGTGTGTGTGTGTGTGTGTGTGTGTGTGTGTGTGTGTGTGTGTGTGCGCGCACCAAGCCTAGGGTTTTCTCTTTTTTCTTTCAAAAGCCCCTCCCCTTTGACACACCCCTCTCATGCCATCTTTCTTGTGCTCTCTGCCCCACCCCCTCTCTCTGTTCCAAAGGAGATGGAAAAGTTTTAATATTTTAAAAGAGTTTAGAGGAACATAATGAAAACAAAAAGGACCTGAAGCCGAACCTTTGAGATGAAGTGTGGAGGACATTTTCTACATTTTTGATGAATAAATCTTTGACTTCATGGATGCAAACGGCTGTACTTTTGATAAACTAGAAAATGATTAAGATCTCAGGTCAGATGCAATGGTTGACGTTAGGCTGTAAGGATGGTGTTGCTGTTCTGACAGACTATTTACTGGATAAAAGCCTAGGTTAAAATATCATACATTCATTTTCTGAAGTGCTTAATTCTAATTAAGGTCACAAGGAGGCTGGCGCCCATCTCAGCCAACCTCTCACCATACACAGTCAGAGACACAGTCAGCCTTTGACAACCCAGTTAGCTGCACTGGGGGTTGGTGGGGCAGTGAAAACCTGTTGAGAGTGTGGTTTGAACCCACAACCTTGGGATCAGTGATCCAGCACCTTACCACCAGGCCACTACTTTACTCCCAATTTAAAATATATACACGAAAAAAAAAACGAAAAAAAACATCAAGTTCCAAAAACATCAAAAAAAGAAAATAAATAAAATCCCCCGATCGGTTGTTGCCAATTTCCAGCCTTTTAACTCCGAACTCTCAGGTCTTGGAGGGTGAAAACCTTGTACATGTGCATATATACATACTTCTGCTGCTGCATCACTTCAGTCTGCTGCTTATGCAACACTCAAGCACAGCTGAAAAGTCTTGGAGTAGGTTTTAATCACACCACATGGGAGCCTGCACTCATAAAATCTGAACACATCGGTCCAGCATCATAAATACTCTTCTCTGGATGAAGGAAAATGGGGACAAAAGTCTGTAGTGTGACTACAGTATGACTCACGAAGTATTAAAGCTCCAGTGGTTAAGCCTCGGTATTTGCAGCGAAACGATTTGTGATGGTTGGATCGTGTCAACGTGACTCGTCCTAACACAGAAAAGCTGCTGTGGGATGTTTACGGACGATCGCAGCATAGAGTTTGAGATTCCAGGGTTTGATGATTTGTGTATCATAGAACATCAGGACGATACATCAAAGACCACATGTATCGCCGTAACACGTCACAGATGATTTTCTGCTTCTATCTTACTTGTGCAGGCAGCGTTTTTGGTCGGTGTCTGTGATGGACTCATTTGAAGGCCGCAGCACAGTGTTTGTCCTTCAGAATGCATACGTGGACAAACAAATGTTTGTCAGTCACCAAATCACTATGAATTCCAGAAAAAAAAATCTGTAAAAATCAGACAGTAAGTCCTTTTAACCCTTTAATGCCCAGCCAGACCATATGGTCCTCTTTCAAAAAAAAAAAAAAAAAATGCTGCTGGTGTTCAGAACGTATTCTATACTTTCTGTGGTGTCACCTGATGCAACACAGCTTGGTTCCACGTGCCTCAGTCAGCTGTGCGACGACCTTGAGTACACAGAATTGTGTTGTTCACGAATTTGTGGGTGTTATTATTTGTTATTAACGTATTCACATAATAAGCGCCCTGCTCCAATAAGCACCCAAACTCCCAGTGTTTTTGAACTTGTGTCTAGTAACCGCCCATGTGTACTGGGAGCAAAATGGTAGATCAAACTTACCAATTTTATTGGATCAGTCTCTGCAAAGGTAAAATGAGGCATTCACTGCATGTAAAAGTGAGTTTACACAGTATTTCAAGACCTCCTGCCACTGGGGAAGCTCTATAATGTTCATCAGTAACAACACATTTGATTGTTCCGCCGTGCTCTAAAAAAAACAGGAAAATATTTTGGTGTGTTCTGTTGGTAAATGTCCAACAACCAATGAACCATTAGAAACTGCTACAGCAAAACTGTGGGATGCTCTGAATGAATGGAGCGATGAGTCAGATTTGGACCTATCAGAAAGTGATGAGTGTTTAACTTCATACATTTAAAGACGTTCCTGGCCATGTGCTTTTCAACAATCCATGTGCTAAAGTTGACCTGTGTGTTGATTGGTTCAACTTGCCATGTGCTAAAGTTGACATTCATGTTGATTGGCCTGATTTTACATTGGGGGAAAATATTTAAAGGTACAGTACCGGAAGTGAAAATTAAAGTTTTTTTTTTTTTTTTTTTTTTTTTAAATTATGCTGTTTTCTGTTTATTTTCAGCTTTCATGTAAGTAATTTGGTTGATACCACAAAATGAAAACCACAAATACCAGTAAAACTATTTTATTGTTCTGTTATTAGTCATGTTTTTCACCCCAATGATAATAAGCACTTACCGTTCCATTCCGCTGGTAATCATTTTAATAAGTGCCCACCCACTCCAATTTTTTGCTCTGGGCGCTTATCACGTCGAATACAGGAGAATACAGTATTATGTTAATATTATAATTAATGTTATTATAATTTTGTTGAAAGAAATGTGTTCGCGGTGTTTCATTAGGCCTTTTTGATTAAGAGAAACTAGTGATAAATATTTTTAAACTGTAAAAAATAATTCAGGTGTTAAAGGGTTAACTTTTACGTCTGGGAGTCAGTCAGTCATCGAGATGGTAGGTCCGTAAACCAGTCAGTCCATAAAGTTTGTAAGTGATTAAATAAGCCAGTAAGTAAACATGTCTGTAAACCAGCAAGTCCATAATTACATCTATAAATCTATTGATTAATAACTATGTCAGTAAACTTCCAGGTCACTTATCCAGTACGTCTGTTGCTCAGTAACAATCCCTGAGACCTTATTTCTTCAAACCAGTATGCATGGCAGTAATTGGGTAAATAAAACAGTCACGATGCAAGTTGATAATTCAACAAGACGGTAAGTGCATCAGTAAATAATTTACTAAACATGAAAGCCTACAATTCTCAATCATAATTGCATCACCAATATTTACATCTGTAAGCACGTCTGTGGGTCAGTAAGTAAATCCGCCAGTCAGTAATTTGTGTCCTACTGAACCAGCATTAGAACATATTCACTGATAGTAAGTCGTGCTGGATCACGGCATCTGCCAAATACTGTAAACGTTGGTAATTGAGCCATTAATTAGTGATTCAGTAAGTCCATAGGTCAGTGACTCAGTACAACAGGCAGTACGTCCACAAACCCGCCAGTAACTCGTTAAATAAGTTATCGATTCAAAAAATGACTAATTCAGTAAATAATCATTCATTCATTCATTTTCTGAACCGCTTAATCCTAATTAGGGATGCAGGGAGGTTGGCGCCCATCTCAGCTGACTCTGGGGGAGGGCAGAGGACACCCTGGATGGCTCGCCAGGCCATCGCAGGGCAGAAACACACTTATGGCTATGTAGCTCCTATTGACGAAAGTCAGCAATGGTTCTTTTACATGAACTTCCCACCACAGACAGTGAGAGACACGGCCGGCCTTTGATAACCCAGTTAGCTGCACTGGGGGTAAATGATTCTACAAGTCACAATTTCCAATTGTCAGTCAGTAATTAAGTCAGTACGTCTGTATATCAACAAGTCAGTTCATCCATTGTGGATTAATTATGGTGATATGGTTTGCACACATGTATTTGATATCGATATTGTTTTATATCACATGCCTGAGGAAAATAAAAGGTCAGTAGGTGGGTTGGTCAGTAAATAAATCAGTGCGTCAGTAGTTCAGTCTTGAAATCTGTAGTCCAGGAATTCAGTAAGTCCATAATTACATCACCCAGTCCGCAGGTCAGTAATTAATCACCGACTGCATCTTATATTTAATGAGTCAGTACGTTGATAAATAGCTACACAAGTCGGTGAGGGAGTAAATAAAATAAACACTTATATCAAGACATCATCTGCGATGGCCTGGCGAGCTGTACAGGCTGTATTCTGGCCTCGCCCAGAGTTAGCCGAAATTGGCACTAGCCTCCTTGTGACCCTAATTAAGATTAAGCGGTTCAGAAAATGAATGAATGAATGTAGTCATCATGATGAAACCCAGTCAGTTCCTCCAACATCACAACACTGGAGGCAGAAATGGTTTGGTGAGGTCGAGTTTATTACGCAAGTCCGGATCCATACTGATAAGAGTCCAGGTGACTCGGATGATTGGTGTAAAAGGAAATTCTTACATGTGTGTGTTGAACTTTAAACTGGATGTAAACCGCATAATCATCAACATCATCATCATGCTGAAGCTGACGGTACCATTGTCAGGCTCGGCTCTCTTTTGTCACACGTTACTTCTTTGGAGTCAAAACAAAACATTAAATCTCGAACACAATGCGTACAGCCACTCAGAAATTACATGATCACATGACCTGAATTGTGCGCCAAAGTGATTGCCTCAATTTCTCAATTATTACACAATGATTACACATGATCATCTTTATCGATATTATATTAATTATATTTTTATTACTAGAATACAGTCTTCTAAACGGCTTTTATTTAGTTTATAATGTGTATTTTCTAGTTTTGTTTATTCTGCAGATTTATTTGAGTATTAACTGTTAACAAAACAGAAAAAAATGCATTTGAAATATATATTAAAAATCTATTATTCAGTTATTACCTTCATTTGGTTAAAAATGTAATTAACTTAAATTAAATGTAATTAACTACAAAAATTTTTTTTTTTAATTTTATAAAAAAAATATATTTAATTGATCGGGAAAAAAATGACAAATGTGGTACTTTTAGACTCAAAATATATTTAAATTTTTTAAGCATTAAGAATAAAGAAAAATTGACTCCATTCTATTTGTTAAGGGGAAAAAAAAAAAAATACAGTGGTACCTTACAAAATTATTCCGTTCCAGGGCCTTTTTCGTAAACTGCATTTTTCGTAAATTCAACCGCATTTTACATGTAAAACGTGTTATTCGTTCCAAGGCTTCCAATACTACCCCCTAAATCCTTTAAAAATCATAAAAATATACCTTTTAAGACCTTCTGCTTCAATATCGTACCGATGGTAGACAGGTTTAGCCATATTCCTTTGCGATATCACGAGCCCGCTTCTTCT
The DNA here is from genome assembly GCA_024760905.1 of Plotosus lineatus. Taxonomy (NCBI): domain Eukaryota; kingdom Metazoa; phylum Chordata; class Actinopteri; order Siluriformes; family Plotosidae; genus Plotosus; species Plotosus lineatus. The sequence continues at coordinate 58,037,306 of CM045734.1, forward strand.
TTTCACTCGCACCGGAAATCACACATGCTTGTGTGCATGCGCGCGCGTGTGCTGACCATGTCTTCTTAGCAAAGTTATAATCTTACAAATGTTTATGGAAGGTTAAAAGCCTGAGTCAAAAAAACAGTAACTCTGTCCTTTACACGAAAAGCATTATGGGAGATGCAGCTCCATAACAGCCAATGGAAGGGAGCTGCTTCATCCCTCCTAGCCAATGGGAGGCCAGCGGGGTGGGATGTTGGAAGATAGTCAATGGGAAAGCAGCTCGTGCATTGTTTGAATGTTTGAATGGTGCATTTGGCTCATTTTGTAAGGAGAACTTGTTTCGTATACAGAGACAAAACATTTTGGAAAATGATTTTCGTAACCTGGATTTTTCGTTTACTGGGACTATTGTAAAATGAGGTACCACTGTACGCGGAACAGATTACTGCAGGAATAAAATTGTTTTTTAAAGATTTTCAGTCAAAAGTAGTGACTCGAGTGACTCGACTTTCAGTAATTAGTTATCTATGTAAATTATATTACAACTTTCATTCATTTTCTGAACCGCTTAATCTTAATTAGGGTCACAGGGAGGCTGTCACCTATCTCAGCCAACTCCGGGTGGTGTACACCCTGGACAGCCCGCCAGGCTATCGCACGGCAGAAACACGCTGGCCGGCCTTTGATAACCCAGTTGGCTGCACTGGAGGGACAGAATTGACAACCCAATGAAAGTGGGGCTTGAACCCGCAACCTTGGGATCTGTGAACCAGCTCCTTTACCACTAGGCCACTAGTAAACGAAAACACCGCTTTTGATAATTAATACAATAATGTCCAGGGATTTTTCTTGAAGAGGTTTTTATGGATAAAAGGCTTCATTATATAAATATTTGAAAAATGCTTAAGTAGCCAAAAAGAAAAAAGGTAAATTTTATTTCAACAAAACACCAATTAAAACTGTTTAATACACATTATTATTGTTACTATTATTATTGTTTGTTCTTAATCAAATATTTTACTTAAATAAATTTTTATTTCTTGATTTCAAGACTTGCAAAGATTGCATCACACAGTGTCAGACTAATAAAGCTGTACTGAACAGAGAGGGGGAGGGGGAGAGAGAAAGGGCATAGAGAAAGAAGGGTGGGGGGAGAACGAGAGAGTGTGTGCGAGAGAGAAGGGGGTCTGTGTGTGTGTGAGAGAGAGAGTGTGTGTGTGTGTGTGTGTGTGTGTGTAAGGGGGGGAAGAATTTGTGTTTGAGAGAGAGAAAGAAAAAGAATGAGAGAGAGAGAGAGAAGAGAGCAAGAGAGAGAGAGTGCACTGCAATGTTGCTAGGAGAATTGAAGCCTCTGTACAAATTATTTTCCACACTGAGAGGATAAACTCATCGGGGAAACACTGCACTCACACGGAAGTGAAAATGGGCGGGGCATGGTAAATTAGAAGTTAGGCCAATATTTACATGGATCCATCATGGAATAGACAGTACAAAAGTTTGAAGACAGTGCAAAGGCAACAGAATTTCCTATACACTACACAGGAGCCATCTGATTGGTCCGATAACCGTTACTATTGTAAGACTCTAATTCTTACAAATTTAAAAATAATAATAATAATTACACTGCACCCAGGCGAATGTCCTGACAACATGTTTGGATTGCTGAATCTCGTACCCTCATTTAGCTGAACCTCTTAATTCCATTAAGGTCACGGAAGTACCAGAGGGAAACGTATACGTACAACTTTTCAAACACAAACAGTTATACCGCAGGACAATCTGGAACAGCCAATCAGACGAATAAGCACGTCTTTGAACTGTAAGAGGAAACTGAAGTACCCAGAGGAGACCCACGCAAGAATGAGAACAACATGCACACTTCAGATATAAATGTCCTCACTGAGGCCAGGACTCAAGCCCAGGACCTTCTTGCTGCGAGATGAACCTTCTAAGCACGACACCGCCACGCTGCCATGTGTGGGTCACGGAAAAGGTAAACAGCATGTACAGCGTAACCATGTGGATGACTTTAAAAAAAATAGAGAGAGAACGAGAAAGACAACAGTAATTTTAGTTTTGATATTGTCCTCCTTTTAAATAAAACCCAGCTCTTGCTCAAAGGCTTTACATTGCTCCTGATACTTTAAAATAACTCCTTTCTACACCAGAGTATTTAATTACTCACGCAATCCCACACAAGCAGGAAAACAACGTAACCAACACAGAGGCCAGCGACATCCGCCAGCCTGTGATAAAACACGGCACGACCAGCCGCCCGAATTCCAGCCAACATTTGTTTAGCGGCAAAAGTGAACAAGGCGTACAAACGCGGTATTGTTTGGTCCCTGAGTGGCGCCGACTTCTTCCACAGGGCAAACAGGACGGAGCCGTGTGGAGTATCTGAGAGAAACACTTGGAATGAGTTAAACATCAATCTCTCTCTCTCGGTATGTGTCTCTCTCTATGTGTGTGTGTGTGTCTCTGTGTGCGTGTGTGTGTCTGTGTCTCTGTGTGTGTGTGTCTGTGTCTCTGTGGGTGTGTCTCTGTGTGTGGGTGTGTCTCTGTGTGTGGGTGTGTCTCTGTGTGTGGGTGTGTCTCTGTGTGTGGGTGTGTCTCTGTGTGTGGGTGTGTCTCTCTCTGTGTGTGTGTCTCTCTCTGTGTGTGTGTCTCTCTCTGTGTGTGTGTCTCTCTCTGAGTGTGTGTCTCTCTCTGAGTGTGTGTCTCTCTCTGAGTGTGTGTCTCTCTCTGTGTGTTATACACACCTCTGAGGGCAATTTAATGGTCAATCATTAATGAAGATTTTTTTTTCAGCTGAAAGGGGAGTCAGAATCACTGTAGTCTGGTTTGTTAGAACTGACTGGAATGAATCAGGTAATTACAATATTTTAATACCTTAAAAAACAAAGATGTGGTGATAGGATCTCTCTCCCTCTCTCTCTCTAACACACACACACACACACACACACACACACACACACACACACACACACAATGTGCAATCTACATCATGATAACATTTTTTCTGAACCTGGGTAACAAGCCAGCATAAAAACGAGCTAAAAACACAGCTACGATTTAGACAGAATAATATGGGATTTGCACACACATATACACACATACACACATACACACAGTCGGCCCCCTACTTTCGAAATGAATCCGTACCAGAGCCTTTTTCGTAACACGGAGGTTTCGTAAGTAGAGGCGCATTTTACATGTAAAACACGTGATTTGCTCCAAGGCTCCCAAGACTACCCCATAAACCCTTTAAAAATGATAAAAGTACACCAATTTTGTATGAAATGTGTTAAAAGTAAAAGAATCTTATTTAATAAACCATTTAAACATTTTATTAACATTTATTAATTAAACCATTATCTAACATTTTTTATTAACGCACATACACAGACACTCACACACACACACTCACAATACACATTAAATGTGTATTGTGGCGCTACGGTGAATGCGGGCTCCGCCCACATGCAGGTCGCCGGAGCATTTTAAGATGGGGAATTCAAAGCGCATTCCCTGCTTGACAGATCGGAGGTCCAAACTCAACTTTAACTTGATTTCTTGAGGGATTGGAGGTCCACATTTGGCAAGCACGCCACATTTAAACATTTACTGAATTAAACAACTTAAAAAAACTAAACTAAAAACTAATGTGTTAAGCCTCCTTTCATCTCTGACTGACTCTGTAGGCAGTCTTTCTCTCTCTCTCTCTCTCTCACACACACACACACACACACACACACACACACACACACACACACAAAACTATGTCTCTATGGTGTGTTTTACCAAATGCGGGCTCCGCCCACACGCAACGCACAGCTGACGGAACAATTCTATTTAAATGTTTAAATGGACGAGATGTTGTATTTAAAGCGAAATTACAGTACCTGTTTGAAAGATCAGAGGTACTCATTCAAAATTAACTTCCTTCCTTGCGAGATCATAGGTCTTGTTCAATGAAGCATTTCTGCTTCAATATCGTGCCGAAATAATCGCCTCTGTCACTGTATTTCCGCTTTGAGGTCTCCTTCTGCTTCATATCGTGCCGATTGTAGAGGGGTTAAGGCAATAACAAAATATAATGCTGCAATGACCTCAAAACATGCCAAGATCCTTCATAGCCACAAGCCAAGATAGCCTCTTCAACTCTGCTCACGCGTGCGGCGGACAAAAGGTATGGGTATATAATGTATAATGGGTACACGTCAGCTCCATCCTGGCCAATGGAAGGCCAGCGGGGCGGGATGTTGGGAGACAGCTAATGAGAGAGCAACTCGCACATCATGTGAAATTTTGATTGGCACGCTTGAATTTTTAATGGCGCGTTTGGCGCTTTTCTTAAGAGGGGGTTGTTTTCGTATACAAAGGACAAAAACTTAGGAAAATGTTTTTTTGTAACCCGGAGTTTTCATACCCAGGGGGTTTCGTAAGTAGGGGGCCGACTGTGTACATGATTTTATATATAATCTGGTACAGTACATCTCTGTCTCTATGAGCTTAATGTTCCTGTACATTGTCCCTTAAATAAATAAATTAAAAAAAAAAAAATGTATGTGTGTGTGTATATGTGTATATATATATATATACATATATATATATATATATATATATATATACACACACACACACACACACACACACACACACATATACACACATACACACACACACACACACGGATCCCTCATTTTCAGCGGTTAATTAGGACCGAGATTCCCACGAGACCTTTCAAAATCAGTGAAGCAGGATCAAGCCCCCCACTGACGTATACGCACGTGTATTTCAATATAATCTCAATAAATACATACTATTCAATGGTATAAATGCTTATAATAAACATTGAAAAATATAACGAGATGTAAATAAAATATAAATACACACACATACAGATGAGCCAGTGCACGCACCTCACAACGATGTAAGTAGTTTTGATAGATTTTGGGTTGTTTTTTGTAATAAAATTTTTTAAATAAAAAAATAATTGGTCTTGTTTTTGTGGCATTTCTTTAACTTTTTCACTATTCTTCCATAATTTCCTTATTTTTTAATTCAATGAATATTTATTTATCAAAAACTGCAATGCACTGAAGCCTCATGAATTGAAGCGCAAAGTAGTGAGAGACCCCTGTATGTGTATTTTATATATATATATATATATATATATATATATATATATATATATATATATATACACACACACACACACACATACAGTCAGCCCCCAACTTACGAAGACCCCTGTGAACGAAATCCCTGGGTTACGAAAAACATTTTCCTGAGTTTCCGTCCCCGAGATATGAAACCACCCCCTCTTACGAGAAGAAATTCAAAATTCAAACGCGCCAATCAAAATTTCACACAGCACACGCGCGCGAGCGAGAGAGAAGGAATAACGCTTTAGTTTAGTTTTTTAAAGTTATTTTAATTCAGTAAATGGTCAAGCAGGGAATGCACTTTGAATTCACGTCTTGTGTGCGTGTGTTAGTAAAAAATGTTTAATAATGGTTTAATTAATATGTTAATAAAATGGTTTAATATGTTAATAAAATATTTAAATGGTTTAATAAATAATTTGACTTTTAACACATATTTCATACAAAATTGGTGTATTTTTATCATTTTTAAAGGGTTTATCCAGTCCAAAGACTGGAGCCTTGGAACGAATTAGGCATTTAACATGTCAGGTGCGACCCCTACTTACAAAATCCCCGCAATACGAAAATGGCTCTGGAACGGATTAATTTCGTAAGTTGGGGGCCGACTGGATTAAAAAAAAAAAAAAAAAAAAAAAAAAAAAAATGTATATATATATATATATATATATATATATATATATAGAGGATTTTCTGAGTAGATCCTTCCGTAGGAGAGTGCTCAATACTTTTTGGTAGAGCAAATAACAAAAGGACAGGACAAAGGCTTTCTATTGAAACTCCATTTATCACATATATATACATACACATATATATATATATACACATACACACACGTTTTATTTTTGTAATCCAAGGTAAATGCGTAGAAATCAGCGACTCATTGTCTGTGTTGAGTGAATGCACTGAAACAGGCTACACTTTCACCACGAGGTTCTAGAGTGACCTCCGCGTGTTACAGAAAATCACCATCACACATGTTGGGATCTGTTGATGGAAACTGTCTGCCGTACAAGTTTCTTTTGTTACTATGGAAACAAGAACATATCTGCAATGAAACCTTAAAAATCTTCTTTTCTCCCTCTTATATTTCTCCACCTGTTTCTTTTCTCCAGTTCCCGACTTTCACATCTTCCTTTTCTTCCACTTCTCTCGGTTCTGTTCTTTCTTCCACTTTTAACCCCTTTCCTGACTTCTTTAATTCTCTTTTTATCTTTGTGTCAGCTCATCTTCCTTTCTTCAAAATGCTTCTTCTTGTCTTCTTGTCCTTTCAGCTTTTCCCTTCAGGGGTCGCCACAGCGAATCATCTGCCTTCATCTCACCCTATCCGCTGCATCTGCTTCTCTTACACCAACTGCCTTCATGTCCTCCGGGCCTTCTGCCTGGTAGTTCCAACCTCAACATCCTACGACCAATATACTCACTATCCCTCCTCCGTACATGTCCAAACCATCTCAATCTAGCCTCTCTGACTTTGTCTCCAAAACATCTAACATGTGCTGTCCCTCTGATGTGCTCATTTCTGATCCTATCCGTCCTCGTTACTCCCAAAGAGAACCACAACATTTTCATCTCTGCTACCTCCAACTCTGCCTCCTGTCTTTTCCCCAGGGCCACTGTCTCTAAACCATACAACATCGCTGGCCTCATCACCGTCTTGTACACTTTTCCTTTCATTCCTGCTGATACCTTCCTATCACACATCACACCGAACACTTTTCTCCAACCATTCCAACCTGCCTGCACACGCTTCTTCACCTCTTTTCCACACTCTCCATTGCTCTGGATTGTTGAGCCTAAGTACTTAAAATCCTCCACCTTCATTATCTCTGCTCCCTGTAACATCACCGTTCCTCTTGGGTCCTTGTCATTCATGCACATGTATTCTGTCTTACTGAGGCTAATCTTCATTCCCCTCCTTTCCAGGGCATACCTCCACCTCTCTAGATTTTCCTGCACTTGTTCTCTGCTCTCACTGCAGATCAAAATGCATCCATCCATTTTCAGAACAACTTAATCCTAATTAGGATCCTGGGCAGGCTGGTGCCCATCTCAGCCAAGTCTGAGCAAGGGGCTTTGTTCAACATCTCTGCTCCATTTTCCTCCACTCTTTTTTTCTCTTTTCTTTACTCCATCTCTGCCCTGTTTCTTATTTTTCTCTTTACTTTCCTCTACCGTTCTTTGCTCTCCTTCTTGCTGTCTCCTCACTATTTTATTTATCTTGTTTATTCTTCCTGTCTTTCCTTCTTCCTGCATACACAAATGTGTTAATGGCAAAAGTGCAGTGGTATAATTTCTGGCTTTTATAATTTAATATCATTTATACTGTATATAATTGTAATATACAGGAATGGAGCAATCTGATTGGTTTGCTATATCCAGAAAACAGATGTTATCCACTTCAGAAACGCTGGATAATACATGAATAAATAAAAAATGTAAAATTACCTTTTTTCCATTTTACAAACACAAATAAAGATAAAAATATAATTTTTAGTTTGTTTACACTCCCATGTAGTAAAATGGTTATCTACCTCAAACTCGGTGGATACGAGTTCATATTCCCTCAGACTATTCAGCAATATCCACCTCGCTCTCAGCACATAAAGCAAATAAATTATATGCATAACGATATAACACAATAACCTTAATACCTGATTTTCAAAAAAGCCTCCACACACACACACACACACACACACACACACACACCATTAACGGGTTTGGTGATCAGTACGGTTTATATTAGGCTCCAGAAGAGCAACTCATCTGTCAAAATAGGCGTCAAAGGAGAACAAAGCATCTTTTGTTACCGTCCTCAGCTCTCACTCCTTTCGTTCACCTTCATAAGTCTGAGCGCTCCATCATCACCCCCACACTGGAGTCTATTCACGGTCTTCCAGACAGAGTGTACGCGGCAATCCCAGGCATCCTCGGCACGCTGATGTTGGTGCTGATATCACCTTCAGATCCTTCACGCTTCAGCCGCACTTCAGCCCTCTTCACTTCTCTGCTCCTTCCTTCTTTTCCTCTTTCTTCAAAATCCTTCTATCCGTGTTTTAGAACCTCCACCCCTCCACCCCAGCCGGTCTGGATTCTTGCTCGGTTTTTAATTTGACAGATGATTCTTTGTCCTAACCATCAGACATTTTTCAGTCACTGTATCCCTCTCGAATCTTTTTTACTCTCAGACCATCCCTTCATCATTCAGCCATTTTCTGAACCTTTAATCCTAATTAGGGTCACGGGGAGGCTGGCACCCATCGTGGCCGACTCTGGGCGAAGGTTGGGTACACCTTGGACAGCTCGTCAGGCCATCGCAGTCCCTTTATCATATCCAGACATTTATTTGTTCATCGTTGTACATTTTCTTCTTTCAATTCCTTTTACAATTTCCTTCTTTTGCTTTTATAACCCTTCTCCCTCTCTCTCTGTCTGTCTATACGTCTCCCTATCCCTCGATCTGTATGTCTCCCTCTCTCTCTCTGTCTGACTGTGTCTCTCTATCCGTCCCTGTCTGTCCCTTTCTGTCTCCCTCTGCCTCTCCAATTTCCTTGCTTTTCTCCTTTATTTTTCCCCATTCGATCTCCTTGCCATGGATTTCCATATTTTCTTTTTACTCTACCCTTCTTTCGCTCTTTTCTCCTTTCCCTTTTTTCTTCCTTCATTTTCTTTCTTACATTCTTTCTTCTCTCAGCCCTTATTTCTTTAATATATCAGTTTATCTTTCACTTTCCCCCTTCTTCCTATTTCTTCCCTTCTTCCTCTTATTTCTTGACTTATTTCTAATTCTTTCTCTCCTCCCATACTTCACTTTCCTCTCTTTCCTTATATATTACCTCCATGTCTCACTTTCACTCCTTTCTGTCTCTGAGCTTCTTTTCTTTCTGTCTGTGGACTTTAATCACTTTATTTTTTCTCTCCTTTTTCAGAACTTTAATTATTTTCACTTCCATCTCAGGCTGTTGGTCCCCAAGTTGTGATGTTTTTTTTTTCTATAAAATTCAAATATTTTTTTTCTCTGCTCCATTTTCCCTCTAGTTCTCTGATCTGGTTTTTTCCTCTTTATCAGTTCCAACCTTTAATTCCTTTACAAGTTTTTTTCCTAAACTTTGATTTCATCTCTTCTTTCTTTTCATTCATTCATCTTTAAACCTCGGAACCGGTTCTTGTTGCTTTCCGTTTTCCTATTTTGAGCTTCATTTGAACCTTTTTCATCTCCCTGCATCAAGCCGAGTCCCTAATTCACTGCTCCCTTCATCCCTTATTTCATTTTATCACAATTCAGCAATTGGAAGAACCCCACTGAGGAAGGGCGTGTACTTTATCACCACTCGCATTTAAAACTCAACTTCGGAGAGCGACGTGACTGTCGGATTTTCCCATCATTCATTTAGGCTAACCCTGTCGTGGTGGGTAAAATGAAAAGCAAAAAAGTTCTTTCTATCTCTGTTTTCGGCTCTTTAATGGTTTATCAGAGCTTCATCTCCAGCGTGGTGAGAGAGGGACATGCCATCCATTCTCGCCGTCCTGTGAGCGCTCGTGCTGCACAACCAGACCGCGACAGACTCTTTGATGTTCCGTCTGGGCAGCTGCTGATAAGTATCAGAGCTTGCCATTACTGTGTGAGTGTGTGTGTGTGTGTGTGGGTGTGTGTGTGAGTGAGAGAGAGAGAACAAGCAGCACGATGAGGGGAGTGTAAGCTACAAAGTCTAGATGAACACGTTCAGCAAAAGATGAAGAAACAAATGATTAAGATAAAATGTGTGCAAAAAAAACAAGAGCAAGCAAGAGGTGGAGAAAACAAGTGAAAGAGTGAGTAAGGGAGAAAAAACAGAAAAGAGAATGAAAAGAGAACATGAGACAGAAAGTGAAAGAATGAGTGAGAAAGCGGGAGAGAGAGAGATGGACAGGGAGTGATAGGGAATGAGAGTGTGAGAGAGAGTCGGGGCCAAAGAGCAAGAGAGAGAGAAAGAGAGCGCAAGTGAGAGAGTGAAAGAATGAGTGAGCAAGCAGGAGGGAAAGCGCGAGAGAGAGAGAGAGAGAGTGGTGGATAAAGAGTGAGAGGGAATGAGAATGTGAAAGAGAGCGGGGGCCAGAGAACGAGAGAGTGACAGCACGCAAGCAAGCGAGAGCACGCGACAGAATGAGAGCGCGAAAGCGAATGAGAGCGCACGAGAGAACGCAAGAGAGCGAGTGACAGAAGGGTGTCCTAGTGTCCTGTTGGATCTGTATGCGAGACCTCACATTTGAACTGGTTCCCATTCCTCGAGTCCACTGGAAATAAACCAGCACTTTATACATTACAGCCAACACAACTGTAAAGTTCGCTACTTGCAATGCTTACGTAAACATCAGCCAATCAACAGCTACGTAGCCGGCATGCAATTTCTTAACCGAGATGCTGCACCAGTGAAGACACACCACCACTGCACCATCAGGGTTGTCCAGTGGACATGAATGGTCACGTGACACGGAAACCATTTTAGTTCTAAAAGTAAAACGTATTTACGTGAACACAGCCGGAGAGAACATCTGTTCGTTCGGGTTAATACGTGTGAATTGATGGGAAGGCATGCACACAGGAGGAGAAGTAGTGAAGTGTGCTGAACCAGGAAGTCTCGCGGCGCCGCTCCTGCCCTCCTCAGCCTTTTCGGGACCAGATGGTCACAATTTGCTTTCGGCAAGTTGAATCTTGTTGAATGCAAGCACTGGAGGGCACGATCGCCATCCTGTGCATTAACACCAGTGACCTTTACGCCATGACCTTTGGCCCTCAGTGGCTCGGAGGTCAAAATATCAGAGGGCTGTTGGACAAGCTTCGCCTTAAGCATAAATACGAAGGAGTGGAGGCATTTCACTGTGAGGCCTAACAACCCTACGCCTCCAGATGGGCACCGATCTGCATAACATCAAGATGCCACTCAGAGGGACTGAAGTCTTCTGAAGTTTTCTGAAGTCTCGTGACAAGCGACAGAATGAAATGATCCTGAATCAAGCCCAGTCACACCATTAAGAACACGGATAACGGACACCTGAGCATTATTACCTTGTTCAACTCTGTGCATTACTTGTCAGTTTTCAAAAGATTCCAAATAAAAATTTCCTGGGAAAAAAGAAAAATGAGAATGTCGCAAAGTTGACGTTTCGCTCGCAAATTATTTGTCAAGTTCGACTTCCACATGGAAAGTTTGAGACTTGCTGACATTCGCCATATTCCGTATAATTTATCATTGTATTTGCATTGTTCGCACTCCACTAACCAAACAACTTGCTCGCAAGTCAATCGCAAAATTGTCGCATGATAAACGTATTTAAACCACAAAATACAAGAGTACTTGATCTAACGAGTGTTCCTTATAATGATTTTTCCATGATACAAGCTTCAAACCTACGAAAAATCTGCTCCATCCAACAAGCAAAAATTCACTTTACAAGCTCCCGCATACGACTATAAATAGTGTTAACTGAACTTCATATCTTTTGCTTAGTGCCCCCCCCCCCACACCATAATGAGACAATGAGAGCACCATTGCCAACTACTGTAATGGATGCGCAATTACACTTAATTCTAGTACAGTATGGCAAAAAAGCATGTTCCAGAGGGTCATACGCGCTGCCCCCCCGGCATGACACCCACTATTTGAAAAGCATTGGCCTTATGGAAGCTCACCACGAGCCTTTCCTCACTAGCATTCATAACATGCGCACACAAAATTCTCCTCCCCCTCCTCTGTTACACACCACCTCGTGCCTGCCCACGTGACATCTTTGCTGCAGTCGATTATCGGAAGGGTGAGTTGACTTATCGTTTACTCTTGTTTTATTATTATTTATTATTATTAATGTTAATGTACATGTATTATTATTATTATTATTATTAAATATTTATTGTTTTTACATGTTTATCTTTAATATATTAGGTGGGCAGTGGTGGTCTAGTGGTATAGGGCGCCAAATCGCTGATCCTAAGGTTGGGGGTTCGAGTCCCACTCTCCACAAGGTTGTCGCTGCCCCCCACCCCCAGCGCAGCTAACTGGGTTATCAAAGGCGGGCCATGTCTCTCACTGTCTATGGTGAGAGGCATGTAAAAGAACCATTGCTGACTTTCGTAAAGCGGAGCTGCAAAGCCGTCAGCGTGTTTCTGTCCCTTGCTAAAGGATTGTGTCAAGAAGGGCATCCGACGTAAAAACCTATGCCAAATTGAACGTGCAAATCATTCGCTGTGGCGACCCCTGATAAAGGAAAAAGCCGAAAGGAAATATCAAATCTCACCTTTAATATATTAGATCAAATATACGTGTTTGTGGCAGGTTATACGAGTTTGGGAGGGGTTGGAACAGATTAATTGGTTTTCTGTTATGCTTTTATGTGAATAATTGTTCCATGTAACAAACTTTTCGGCTTACGAGCTCACCATTGGAACAGATTAAACTTGTTAGCTGTGGTGTCACTGTACTGGCTTGCATGTGGAGTTTCAAAACATCCTGCTGCAAATATCAAAATCTGACAAAAAGTAAAAAAAATAATAAATAAAGTTTAGAATAAAAACAGTTCACGTCAGTTATTTTTCTATCGAAACTCTCGTGTGATCAGCCAGGGGCGTTAAACATGAACAAAAACTGCGGCTCACACTGAAGTCACACTGTAACCACACTGCAACCGGACTACAATATGAAACAACGACTAAGTGATTTCTGAACCACAAATAAAACGCCGCAGCTGAGTCTTTTTCGCTTTAATCTCAAGGTAAACCTGGTAAAAACAGGCCGAACACGTTCGTCAAAAAAAAAAAAAAAAAAAAAAAAAAAAGTATATTTACACGCCCAGAATTCCTTTAGGTGTTTAGTGACGGATTTATCTTCCTGCACTCCTTGCCTCTAATTATTCCACCAATGCAACCTGTGTGGTCTGCGTTCAGATGACGAAAGTAAACACACCTCTGATCCTCCTGAAATCAGACCCCAAAGCACCTTGTGGGGGGTGGTTTGTGCAAAGCACTAAACGAGAGAGAAGTAAAAAGAAAAGAGGTTTAAAAAAAAAAAAGAGAGAGAAACAAGGAGGGGGTGATAAAGCACAAAAAGAGAGAAAATTGGGATAAGAGAAGTCTTTTAGAGAGAGAGAGAGAGAGAGAGAGAGAGAGAGAGAGAGAGAGCGTGCGAGAGAGAATGAAAAGAAGTAAAGAGGCACTGCATGTTCTGCCAGGGTAAGCAGTCCGGGCTATTAACTACAGACACACAGGCACAGTGATGAAAAGATCAAAGGGTTTTCGTAACTTCTGCAGACGGTTAGATCAACAGAGCCGCGGATCTCCCGAACCATGACGACGCGTTTCTCAATAAATCCATTCATGCTGCAGATCGTCCACAATTCAAACTTCCTCCATTCATGTTTAAGTAACAGCTTTATACCAGGACGGGTTACGGCGGATCCAGAGTCTATAGCGGGAACACTCGGTGTGAGGCAGAATATGTTCCAGAGAGGAACCCAGCAGGCCAGGAAGGAATCAACATCCATTACTCAGGATCTAGTCCGTAGAACTTCACCAGATGTGCTAGCAAGAACTGCTGCATTTTCATAAACTCAGAACCAGCCTTTCATACCTGGGTATGGGGCGGGTCCTCTTCCACGAAGCTACCATATTGTATCGCTACGGTCACCGTACAGTCGTCCAGGACTAATCAATTTCTAGGGATGATCTTCTGCGGTCTACAAGCGTCAGTGCACCATTTTGTATTAAACCTCGGATTCGGGAGCTACGCGACCCTATGGGGTCAAACTGGTGCACAAATTAAATAAGATCACCCTCCCAAGAATGGCTGCAGTGACCTTGACCACCAAAAGCCATTCAGTTCATCCTAGACGCAGAAGTTCAAAGCTTTCTTGAGATATTGAGATAGGGCAGTGGTGGCTTAGTGGTTAATGCAATGGGTTACTAATCCAAAGGTCAGTGGTTCAATCTCACTGTCACCACTGTTAGGCCCTTGAGCAAGGCCCTTAATCCTCGAGTTGTATAAAAATGGTAATTGTAAGTGCTCTGGATAAGAGCATATGCCAAATGCTCGCCTTCTCAAGAATGGCCTTGGACGGAAGGATGGACAGACAAGTAACCCAAAAAAACAATTCCCCCGTCCCCTGAATATCATCTGTAATCTGGCTCCGTGTATCAACCTCCCCACCCTCACCCCAGTTTTCTCTCGCTAAATTCAGTCGTAGTCACTTCTCACCTCACAGGTATTGACGCCATATCACACACAACCCTCTACCAACCACCATAGGATGCAAGCAAGCATGTGTCCCCTCTGTGACACTACTACCCTCTTCTTTATAAACTGCTATGCATGTGCATTCAAGGATGGTCAAACACACATGGAGAGAACACATTGAGTTACTACTAATCGCTGTGAGTGACAGGGAGGTGAGCATATTCCATCCCGCCATCCCGTGAGAGCTCAACCAATCAGCTCGCAGAGATCTCTGGCTGCAGGTGGCTACAGTATCAGCCTGGATTGAGATTGCGATCTCCAGATTGATCAATTTATCATTCAGGAGCCCAAGAGTGAGTGTAGCTTAAAGTCCTGCTTTTAAATGCTGGCGAGTCACTCCGTGTTCCGGCTCTGAGACAGTGCTCAGACATGAGAACAGAAGAAAAGTACAGATCTAAAGGAACAGAAAGAAGCCCGTCTCTGGTGTGAAGTTTGGTTAAAAGAACTTCAGAGGCCCTTATTTTCCGCATTCTTTTCTCTCCCCACTAAAAACAAAACCTCGGCAACTAAATTTAACCCACCAGGCATCTGGTAGCGGTAACGACGGTGCTCAGTGGGCTGCGTCTCGCCTCAGGAGTGTTAAACAGCTCTAATTACATTCCTGTGGGCAGACACGTCAAAGCCACGGCCACACTGGATCTGGCACTTCGAGCACTCCGGCTATTGCAGCCAAGCAGCACAGCTGGAGTTCACTTCCTTCTGTTTCATTCTCTCCGTTCTTGTTTTAACTTCCTGTCCGCTTCCTCCTTCCTCATAATGGACCTCACGTTTCTCCCTCCCCGCTGTGGAGTGATTGGATATCAGCATATTAACAGTTTTTAATGGAGGGAAAGTTCTGGCAGCTTGACCATTCCATCAGGGGAAACTATGTATGGATTATGGCGAGTAAACACCAGTTTGGCTGAATCCTGGGCTCTATAGAACATCTGTATTCTCTCTCTCCCTTTCGCTGTCACTCACTCGTTCACCGCTCTCTCTCTCTCTCTCTCATCCACTCACTCTCTCACCCAATTTCTCTTTTTCTCACTCTCTTGTTCTTTCCCCCTCAGCAACTTTCAATATTGGTCCATCCACGAACCCTATAGT
The DNA here is from genome assembly GCA_024760905.1 of Plotosus lineatus. NCBI lineage: Eukaryota > Metazoa > Chordata > Actinopteri > Siluriformes > Plotosidae > Plotosus > Plotosus lineatus. Next base: position 58,052,811 of record CM045734.1, read on the forward strand.
ATGTGAAGGTACCACACTTCGCTACACCACAGTATCTCATAATGCTTCCACGAGATGTTTAAAAAAAGTTATCCAACATTAAGTTACTTGACAAACAACAAAAATGAAGGACTGGTGCGGGCAGGTGCACACCGTCTCATCTCGCTGAAGTGCCACGAGATCTTCAGGTTCATATCAAAAGTGGTGATGAAACGGCGCGAGGTGTAAGATATACAGGGAGAGATGGAGAAGGAATAATGAAGACAGGTGGAGAAAAAGATACAGTCATCCCTTGAATATTGCAGGTAATGTAGACTAGACCTGGCTGCGATATTCAAAAAAACCGCGAAGTAGGATCACCGCTTTCATTTCTACCATGTTGTCTCATTTCTGTGTGTTTTCGCGTCGATACAATATCAAGAAGTGTATATTAAACGTTACACAGTTATATGCATATGTAAATACTGTAATATATTAATATTGAAATAGAATTTATATGTAAATACATTAAGTACTGTACTCACCTCTGACAATAGCTCTTCTCTGCTTGATCTTAATCTTAGTCCTTTTTGATGTAACGCACGGTAGATTCATTTATGCCGTAATGGCGTGCTACATGGGCAATACGTATTGCCCGCCGTCAGCATATCTAGCAACTTCACTTTTTTTGGTCACCGTCATCATATTTCACTTTTTCTCGAGTTCATTGGATGCCTTAGATGGTGCAGGACGTTCACAAACACTATAAGATCACAAAATCACAAAAATTCCCGCGGGAATGTGCAAGGCTACAGCGTCACGCATCTAAGCCAATCAGCTTGCGAGATTGAGTTGAGTGGGCGGCCCCTGCCTGAACTGGGAAGTAGGGGCACTTCAGTCTGTCATTTGTAAACAATGGACGCAGCCTGCCTTGGATCCCTGCCTTCTGCTTGCGTACATGTGAGTTTCAGTGCGAATTTTGAATTTTTTTATAAATATATATTTTTAAATTTTTTATTAAAATACCACGATGCACCAAGACCGCGAAGTGGCAAGGGATGAGTGTACTGCAGAAAGGACAAATGAAATTAAAGAAAGAAAGATGGATAAATAGAAATAGAGGAGGCGCCAAGCCGCATGAAAAAGCGAAAGAAAACAATGCATGTATATAACACGACATATATTCATTCATTAGCTGAACCATTATCCGTTATTAGAAGAATAGAGCCATCTCAGCCAACTCTGGGCAAATTCAGGGTACAACACGAAAGCTCACCAGACCACCACACACACGTACCCGCTTACATTCAGACCAAGGGGCAATTTGGAACAGACAGTTAACCTAATGTTAAAGAGTCTTTCAATGGTTCGAGGAAACCGATGTACCAGGAGGAAACCAACAAAACCAGACAGAGAGAGAGAAACAATTCAATTCGACACAGAAATGCCCTTGTCCAGCCTGGGGGAACTTTTTGCTGTGAGGTGGACATGCTAACCACTTCGTCACAGCCCCACGTGGAATTGAGACTAACCATTAAATATTTGCCCTAAGATGGCCTGGCAACCTGTGCAATGTTTACCTTAACCTCGCCCAGAGTCGGCTGAGCTGGATGTCAGCCCCCCGCTACCCTAATTAGGATTAAGCAGTTCAAAAAAATGAATGAAATGATATTTAACGGGGTGTCTTCTCTCCCCCCCCCCCCCCACCCCCCCCACCCACACACACAAGATATGAAATAATACAGATGGCCAAAGATATTGGAGAAAGGTGATGGGTGAGGGATAGAGAGAGGAGATGGTCCCATGAGAGACGAGCTGAAAGCAAATGGATGATGGATCATATGTGAAATGCAGTTTTCTCTCGTCCCTCAAAGACAGGAGGGGGAAAAAGAGAGAAAAAGATGTGGTCGAGACAGGTGGGGAGCAAACAGCTCATTCTTATAGATCTCACCAAATAATTGAGATCTCCAATAGGTTTGTTGACGCTACGCTGAGTATTGGGTGCACACCGAAGCAAACGGTTTTCCTAGAATTAGTCTCTCGACCTTAAATGAGACCCAGAGGAAGACCCGAAACTCTCGCTCATCCTTCACTGTGAAGCCTCATCTACTGGAGCTCATTCCTCAACCTGGAGTCAGCTATTAAAGACCGCGTGAGATAGAGTGATAAACGAGAGCTCACAAGACAGAGCGGGGTTTGTGTGTGGCTGAATTGTGGCCTGTTGAAATAAAACTAAAAATAAAACAAAGAGAAAGAATCTGCTGATTGGAAAGTACATGATGAGAGGAGCGTAGACTACGAGGAGTCACCAGGGTTTGTTTGTTACGAATCAGAGATAGAAATGATATCCCATATCTTCAAAAAAAAAAAAAAAAAAAAAAAAACCTCAATGAAATACTTATTACAAAATTTTAAGAGTTGGCACACAGTGCTGCTGAATTCTCAAACCTGATTGGTGGTCAAGTTCTTGCATCATTTTTCAAAAACAGTTTGAATCAGGCATGTGATTTGACCATCACCAAAATATCGGAAAATCAGCCGGGGGGTGGGGGGGTTTGAAGCCCCCACCCCTAAAGCTCCTCCCCCTCAAAGCTCCTCCCCCTCAAAGTTCCTAGGTTTTAAGCATTTCAGAAGGGGAAAAAGGCTATTTCATGACACTGAAAGAGCTCTAGAAAGTTTAATTTCTAATCTCCATATACATACTGTACCTCCACTTGTGGGTTTATCATGTGGGATTCCAACACTAATAAAAGTGTCACCGTCACAAATCAAATAGTCACTCTAATAGATATGTCCTGCTTCACGACACTATAATCACCAGTCATTGTCTTTAAACACAATCTGGAAACAAACTATACACACGACATGCTATACATGACATAAGTTTTTTTGAATTGATGTTTTTTTGTCTTTAGTGCTTTAGCATGGCACTTTCCTGTTTCCTTTTGTGCAGCCTGAACTGTCCTTCTGGAGGCCGCCTTAGAAAGTTTGTTGTCCTTCTGGATGCTGAGGCGTTTCGGTCGAGTCTCAGATTCATAGATTTACATTTCCAATATTAATGAGCTACTTACATGAGCACACACTCCCGCTGCTGTACATGCATATTTACATCAGTTAATTACGAAAAACTGGTGAGTTATTGCGGCAATAATTTATTTATTCTAACAGCAGAAAAATGGTTCAGTGACCATAGAGTCGGCTCATTTGATTCAGTTCCCGGAATATACACATGAACATCCTTCGCCTAAAACATGCATGCATTCACAATCATTTGAAAAATATATTCGGAAAATAG
>CM045734.1:58061063-58063563 GCA_024760905.1 Plotosus lineatus
AAAGCGCAAGACAAAAACAGTTTCATCTGTTCTCTTCCCACAGAAGGGAACACACACACACACACACACACACACACACACACACACACACGCCTAAATGACTTTGGCTAGAATATGAAAGGATCAACATACAGCTGCTGCCACGAAGCGGGAAAAAGCCCAGACACGGCGCTTTCAACATTTTCGCCGCGCTCTCTGCAGTCTGACTCTTCAGACCAACCCAAACGCTCATTATGCTCTTAATTTAGCGCCGTGTTACTTGAGCAAACTTTGAGGAAACTTTTTTTTTTGGGGGGCCCCCTCATAATTCTGGCTTTACCTTGGCTGCAGCTATACATTATACACATATAATTACATTTTATAACATGATAATCGTTTAACCTTCAGACGCAATTATATCATATTGAAAAGAAACAGTTATGTTTAGCTACTTTTTTAAATGGGCGCCATTTCAAATTCAGACTGACAGCCTCAGCTTTTATTTATTTCTTTTTACATTCCATAACCACAGTGAGCCGTTATAATGTATAGCGCACTGACTGGGGAATTTAGTGTAGTACCAAAAACATCCAAAAAAAGAGATACCATAATACAGCGCAGTCGCTCACTTGGACGTAGCAGTTGCAGAACACCGCCATGCACTTGTATGTAAAAGAGGTTTCAGATTAATATCTATCTAATGTGTTCAAAACAATTAATAAGAAAAGGACATATTTCCAAGCATAGGGTGTCAAAGTAGCGATTTTTTTTTCTTCAAGCCGGCAGAGAAAATCTCCCACACTTCATAAATGAACTGGAATTTATTTCAGCTACTTATGCTATTTCAAACAATATTATTATGGTGGAGAAAAAATATCAACGATAGACCTGTTGTCTGTCCAGGATGAGAATACATGAAGCTACATTCACACTAGCAGCCAAAAGCTGGTGAATATTTTCTACAATAAGAAAAAAAAAAAACATCAGTCCACTCACACATATAAAACAAGCGCTACAAATATACTGGCTTTAATTACCCATGTCCTCCTCTTACAATATGGCTAGTGTCTTGCCCTTCAAGGTTACTCAAGGTCAGAAGGCAGCGGTCTCATTTGAAAGCCCATATATGGTTTCCTATTAGCAAGCCATATTAACGCTATGTCTATATGCACACGTTTCGAAAGTTATGAGCACTCCATGTGACCTTGCTTTGACCTTAAAATTCTAAAATTAAATAATCTGTAGAACTCAAGTAGCGTAGTACTGTAAAATTCGGGCATGGGTGTGGTCAGGATGCTGTCCACAGACAAGCAAACGGACGATTTCTGAGAGCAGGCAGATGACGCGTGGTCTCACATATGTTTCTAAGCTGCATTCACAAATTCTTGGTGCTTTCATCACATTCTTTCATGCAGAAACTTTGTAAAGTCTCGACACGTTTAATAAAAGAAAAAAAAAACAACAATCTTTGGTCATAGGCTTTGCCTGAAGAGCTCCGAAACAGGAAGTCACGATTTCTGCGCTACGAGTTACATATGGTGCCACGTCTCACATCCTCCACTCTCTTCATCTTCTCTTCTCTGAATCTTCACGGGTGAAAATCAAAGTCAGATGTGGACAGACTGTGTCAGTCTCCGGCGTCTCCGCCAAATCGCCTGTTGACGGTATTATGCAAAGAACTAAAAATCGAGAACAGGAAGCAGATAATCTCTTCGCACAATGAGAAATGGTTTCCACCACAAGCCAAGACTGTGTGCAATTTACTTTAATATTAAAATATAATAATAATTTAGTTTAAATTGCGAAATCTATCTGCAAATAGATTTCTGACCAGACAAAATTGAACAATTTTATTTAACACTCGCATAAAATTTCAAAGCGATGGAAGTTTAAAAATGAACACATAAATAAAATGTATAACCAAATATTGTTCTGCACGGAGAACAGACATCATCAGCTTTCAATAATCAGTACAGTGGTACCCTGACTTACGAATTTAATCCGTTCCGAGGGTGAGCTCGTAAGCCAAAAAGCTCGTTAGATGAAACAACTATTCCTATAAGAAATAACAGAACACCAATTAATTCATTCCAATCACCTCCCAAACTCATAACCTGCCACAAGCACGTATATTTGATCTAATATATTAAAGATAAACATGTACATTAACATCAATAATAATTACTAATAAATAATAATAAAACAAGAATAAACAAGTCAACTTCCAATCATTGACTGCGACCGTCACATGGGCAAACATCTGTCAAGAAGTCACATGGGCAGGCATGAGGCGGTGCGAAAAAGAAGGAGGAGGAGAATTTTGTGCATGTGCATGCTACGAATGCCAGCGAAGATAGAGGTGTGGTGAGCTCCCACAAGGCCAGTGCTTCTCAAATAGTGGTGCGGTGTGATGCCAGGGGGGGCGCATATGACCCTGGGGAGCATACTTTTTTGACATATTGTACTAGAATTAAGTGCAATTGCACATCCTCTACAGTAGCGGCAGTAGTGCTCTCATTGT
>CM045734.1:58068563-58178563 GCA_024760905.1 Plotosus lineatus
TTAAGTTCCATAATCTACAATGTGTTTGTAATTAATAAACAACTGTAAAAATGTTCAGCATCTATCGGAAATAGACCCCCCCCAGGAAAGAGAAACCCCCGTCCTGCACGCTCCCCACACTTCTTGTTGTCAAGTAAGCTACGCCATCAAGATTGGCTGCTTTGCAGCCAATGCCTCCAGCATCTGAATCATCTGAACACAGTATTGGTGTAAGCTCGATTCTCCTTAATGGAACACTGTGTACAGTATTATCAATATGACGGGGCAGTGGTGGCTTATTAGATAAGGCAACAGGTTACTGATCCAAAGGTCAGTGGTTCAATCCCCTCAATCGTCACAGTTGGGCCCTTGAGCCTCAAATGCTTAGTTGTGTGTAAAAAAAAAAAAAAAAAAAAGACCAAGTTGATGTCACTCTAATTAAAGGTGTCTGCCAAATGCAGTAAATGTAAATCGGGAACAGTAGAATGTAAATGAACAGTGGATGTTGCTGCTATATGGAGCAGTGGTACAGTTTAATGTTCACAGGTAGGAATGATTCAGTCAGTACAGCCTTTAGACATTTAGACTTGGTATCCGTCTCCATCGGCCTCAGCTGTATAAAATTTAAAAAATAGACAGTTTTACCCCGTTTTCACTGTGATGGTGTTAGCTAAGTTAGGCCAGGCTTAAAAAAATTATTTGTTGGCAATAGCATGATACAACAAGATTCACCTGGGAGGGAGGTACTTTTTTTTTTTTTTTGTCTGTGCAGGCCACCCGGGATCTGCGGGGAAATTTTTTTTCGTACGCCATGTTATATTATGTATGTTGTGATGTAACACAGTAGAATTAAATAAATATCTTATATTTGAAATCAACGTACTGAATATCAAAGTTTATTCTTTCAATATTGTAATCAACAGAGTATCAATGTTTCTTCAACATATCAACTTTTAATATTGCACTCAACACCTAACAAATACCTTCGTCACGCTCCACGCTGTTGCTGGCGGTTTATAATTACAGACGCTCCCTGACTTACGTTTTTACTTGGTTCTAGACAGCCGAACGCAAGTTTAAAGTGAACGCAAGTTGTTACAGTGACGTATGACATGTGATGTATGACGCTCATACTGTACTATACATCCATAAATACCATTACCGTATCTCATAAACACCCCTAAATCAATCATTATAAATGTAACATTGTGAAATAGTATCAAATAATAATATCAAATATCAAAAAATAATATCAAATATATCAAATAATATCAACATTAATTTAAAATAAGTCACTTATTTATACAGAGTCACTTTACATGAAGCTTAAAACAGTCAATCAACGCTTACCATATGTGAGGTGCTCAATACAGAAAGTAGTGCACTTGAAAAAGTAGTGTACTTGCTGTGGGTTATACAGACTTCCGGTCTTTCAAGTGCACAAGGGTGCCGTTGAACTCGTTTAGAACACAGCCTGCACTGATGTGAATCCCAGCAGAGCGGAGAGTTCTTGCTTTTGTGTAAGTAAGTAAACTTTATTTAAGAGATGCATACAAAGAACAAGTACAAATTCTAATGAATATTAATATAAAAATAAGTATACACTCTTAGGATTCTGCTAAAAGATAAATATAAAGATTGTCCCGATCTGAGCAGATAGTTAATTCATCTCCGTGTATGAGACTTGCACCCATGCTAGTAGGCTTACACTTCTGACCAACCAGATTTGCTTAGGGTTACAAACAGTCCGCAAAACAGTGTAAACACAAAGATCACAGATAAGGGTAACACGCTATATAACTGATATATATATATATATATATATATATATATATATATATATATACATACACACACATATACACACACACACACACACACACACACACACAGTCTGTAGTAGTTTGTAAACAATGAATGCAGCGTCATTACGTCTGCGTACTATGTAGGTACGTCTAAACTCAAAAAAAAAAAAAAAAAGTAAAATGGATGAGCATAAGTCGGGGAGCGTCTGGAACTTGTATTTGTTCAAAAATATGAGCAAATATGTTGCTCAATTTGAAACGCGTTAATTTATTTCTTATTTTCACGTTAGGACCTTTAATAGTCACAGAACGTTTTTTGTTTTGTTTTTTTTGCCTCATCATCGTCTCCTTCCATCATGCTTTCCGCCTTTGTTGTTAGGACAGTTCTAGCCAATGAGAATCGCCGTTTCACCGAACTGGTGAAATTGACCAATCACAAAGTGCGGTTGATACTGATTTCTCTTTGATCACTTTTTAGTATGGTGTATGACAGGGAATACACGAGTTTTTTTTCAACACAACCGGCCAGTGTGTTTTTATTTTTTCAGTCTGTGAATGCTCAGGCGGGGATTTTATGTACAATTTTGGCCCAATCGGCCGTGTTATTGCCAGCAAAGATATTTTTAAGGCTGGCCTTAGTTGACCAAGTTTTCAGCAAAACATTACATTCTTATGCTAAATGCTGTGCTATCACATACATGTCAGTGCGTTTTCATTTTGTGCTCAGGCAAAAGGTCACGAATTGAGCCTGATGGCAGCCTGTGAGGGATAATGTTTTGTTCTGCAATTGTTTTCTTTTAAATACAGTACCTGCAAATGAACCGTTTTGTGCGTTGGGTATTATTCATCCTGCTGTGGTTAGTCAATAAAAATAAAAAATAAAAATCACACTGGACAGAATGTATTGATGTAAAGTCTGGCACATTGAAAAATAGTCTTAAAATCGAATGAGTATGTGATCATTAATTGGATAAAACTCTGAGGTTAGCACTGAAAGCTGCCTTAATAGCGTGAGAAATAAAATACGAGCTACAAGGATTAGGAGGTGTATTCCGGGCGCGTCACTTCATTACAGGTAAAACAAGTTGATGCACACAGACGACCTCGGACCTCCATAGAATGCTTTCATGATGGTGTGTCATCACACATACCTCCGTGGCCTACGCCGGCTAATGAAATATCACTTCTGTTTATACAAGGGATTTCAAACGTAAGCGCGCGCGCACACACACACACGCACACACACACACACACACACACACACACACAGTGTTTGAATGTGATGACAGAGGAGTGACTCAATCCAGTCTGTAGCGCAGGGGATGAAAGAGAAATAATAATAATAATAATAATAATAATGTTCAGCCCAATTCCTTGCGTTCACAAACGAGCTAATTAAGCACAAAGTCTTGTGTTTTTTTTACACCTAGTAATTAAAACCATTTAAGGATAAAAGCTTTGATTAACCCCTCTATTAACCACCTGCTTAATCGTACCATTGCTTTGTGAGAATTAAATGAGTTCTATACACATTACAGGATGTTTACTTACAAGGTTCCAGTACCGGACCTGACCCGGAGAACAGAGTTGAATTGTTGTAAAAAAAAAAAAAAAATCTGAAAAGATAAAAATAAAATTTTATTTAAATGAGACATGGGAGTCAGCAGTTAAGAACCCCACACCGAATAATTCTCCATATACTGTACTACATATTAAAACAATTATTCATCTGTATTTTGATAAATAAATAAATAAACCACCTCAGACATTAGACAAACAAATCGCTACAATCCTGCGAGTCTCATCAGAAACATTTCAAGATCACCGTCATTAAATTACACACTTCACAAGAGGCAAATTTTCATCATCAGCGCCGAGTTCAAAGGCGGCGAACACAGCGTGGTTTGTTTACTTTGGCTCTGATTCTGCACCAAGCACCAACTGAGTGTCTGAATCCCAAAAGCATGTGATAAGTGATCGATAGGATGGTGAAGAGACGAAGACGAGATTTTTCAACACTTGGAGAACTTTGCCTTCCCAGAACGAATCAAAACACAATGAGAGTGATCAGGAATAAAGTTAGAAACTGAAGAGAATACAAACATCGGTGAGTCCGAAGCCAGAGAGGAACCTGCAGCGGGACACCAGACTCAAAACCAAGATTACTAACACGAGTTCGCATCTCGTGAGGGTTCAGAGAGAGAATTTTTTTTTTTTTTTTTTTTTTTTTTAAAGTACAGAGAAAAACCGTAGCCAGGATTCATAACAGATTCTTCTCTTCACTAAAACTTGACAGTGACAGCAAGACAGTGGCTGTCTGTGTGTGTGTGTGTGTGTGTGTGTGTGTGGATCCACTGCAAAGCAAGAAGGTACAGTAAACCCCCGCCCATTCGCAGTTCACCGGTCGCGGCCCCAGATACTCGCGGATTAGCAGCAGCCCTGGAAATTACTGGCACGTGATTCAAATTTAGCCAATGGCTGAGAGCTTTTCTTTTTCCCTCCTGATGATTGGTTGCAGATGATGTGTACATCTCTTTTTTTCTCCTTCGCATACATGTTATCAACATGATTGCTTGAATTGCGAATTCACATTGAATAACTTGCAGATTTTCAGGATAAACGGGTAGGGCCTTTCTCTACTGGGTTCGAGTCTCAGGTGTTTGTGTGGAGTTTGCATATTCCGCCAATGATTATGTGAGTTTCCTCCAGGTACTTCAGTTTCCTCTCACAGCCCAAAGACACACACATTAGGCTAACTGGCTGTTCCAAATCACCCCAGGAACGAGTGTGCACAGCTGGATGTGTGTGGATGCTACGGTCTCACAACATCTCTGGGTTCCCTGAGACCAAATGAGTGACTGCAAATACGCACACGCACACACACACACACACACACACATCTGTAAAAGTTTGACAATTTGGACAAAACAGTTGCCAATAAGTATCCCTTTATCTTTAATATAATGAAGAATAATTGTTGGCATGGTGCGCTACCACCTCATGCTCAATGACATCTCTTGAAAAGGATGTTTTATGTTTTGGGATGAAATTTTTAAAAAAAATTAATATTGGTCGAAAAAGGCTCATCAGCAATGACGACAACAACAAACATTATGATGCGTATCGATAGAACTCTGGTTATGGAGTTGAGCTACCAAGCACTCATGCTTTGAATCTCGTGTCTGTTGGTAATGTTCAAACTCCGCCATATAGAAAAACATTAAAAAACAGTCAACTAACAATTAAAATTTCATCACATGTTCGTGTCTCAATGGATACCCCAGCCATGCTCCGCCTGAACCCCAAGAGAGCAAGACAGGCTGTATTCAAGAAAGTAGGGAGGAGGGGTACTGTAATCTGGCTCTCCTGGCAATCACCAATGACCTTAACCAATCATAGGAGTCCCTGAGCTCACATATCTGGAGGTGGGCAAATTGGCTTCCCACACGTGTGCCCCAAAAGCGTTACATTTTTGAAGAAAGGTTATGATTGGTCAGGAGTGAATCAGAAAAACCACGGGCAGGTGGGATAGTTGTAGTGTTGGACTGAAGTTCTTATTCACTTTCAGAGCGGTTCACGAGGAAGAGCGAATTAATTTCACAGGCTGACTGTCTGTCTTCCTTTCGGTTTTTTCCCCTTTTACTCGGGAGTCGCCACAGCGAATCATCTGATTCGCACGTTTGATTTGGCAGAGGTTTTTACGTCGGATGCCCTTCCTGACACAACCCTTTTAGCAGGGGACAGAAACACGCTGACGGCTTTGCAGCTTTTCTTTACGAAAGTCAGCAATGGTTCTTTTACATGAACCTTCCACCATAGACAATGAGAGACATGGCCCGCCTTTGATAACCCAGTTAGCTGCACTGGGGGGGACAGTGACAACCTTGTGGAGAGTGGGACTCGAACCCCAACCTTTAGATCAGTGATCCAGCACCCTATACCACTAGACCACCACTGTGATGTAACAAAACTCTTCCACCAATTGGATCCCCTTTCTGTAGAAGCTCCCATCCTAATGGTGAGATGGATTACTATGAACTTTGCAGCCCTCAAATTGCTGACAGGTTTCAAGGACTGTTCACCGCATGCCATTTATACAAATAAAAAAAATTCACATGCTTCTTAAATTTGTAGCTCATTCATTTAAAACAATTTCAAACTCCCCACCAATAACGAAGCTCTACTGGCGTGTGTTCCAACTGCCAAACTGAATAACTCCCATAAGACATCACGGCAACATCTACGTGACGTTCGCATTTATGAAGGGCAAGTGATATGGCAGAAAATATTGCATCTCGACATAGATGCTACTGTTGGGTTTCAACTGGAAATAACAAGCATGAATAATATTTTTAATAAATATTAAAGGGGAGGGATCATGAGCAACAGTTCTTAAAAAGTTTTCTGTGAGGAATGATGGGATAATTGATGGTTCTTTGCTTCCAAATACGCAGACGTTGTGACAAGGAAACAAAGTCATGAGATTTTCAGAGGGGAGCCTGTAACGGTTAAGTATGGTGAATAAGGTACAGTGGTGCCTTGACTTACAAAATTAATCTGTTCCGAGGGCGAGCTCGTAAGTCAAAATGTTGGTTAGATCAAACAAAAATTCCCATCGGAAATAAAAGAAAACCAATGAATCCGTTCCAACCCCCTCCCAAACTCATAACCTGACACAAACACGTATATTCGACCTAATATATTAAAGGTAAACATGGAAAAACAATAAATATTTCATAATAAGAATACATGTGCATTAACATTAATAATAATAATAAAAAAAATAATAAAACAAGAATAAACAATAAGTCAACTAATACTTCCAATCATCGACTGCGATGTCACATGGGCAGTCGTGAGGTGGTGTGTAACAGAGTAGAAGGAGGAGAATTTTGTGCATGTGCACTAAATGAATGCCAGCTCGTTGTGAGCTCCCACAAGGCCAGTGTTTCTCAAATAGTGGGGCAAAGGTGGGATGCCAGGAGGGAGGGGTGTGTATGACCCTGGAGAACATGCTTTTTTTGCCATACTGTACTAGAATTTAGTGGGGCTGTTGGCGTAGTGGTTAGTGTGCTGCAATCATGATCGGAAGGTTGTGTTCAAATCCCAGTTCGACCCCCACTATGCTAAGACCCCTGGGCAAGGTCTCAACCACAAGTGTGCCTCTGTTCACCCAGCAGTATAAATGGCTACCAGTAAAAATATACTGGGAAGATAACCTGCGATGAACTAGCTTCCCATCCAGGAGGAGTTGAACTCCTAGTCGCTTCACGCTATGAAAACTGGGGAGAAGCACCGGTCTGATGAGCCACAATGGCTCGGGTGTAAAAAGCCCAATGGACTTTACCTTACTCCAAGTTAATTATTAAGTGTAATTTTGTATCCTCTACACTAGATGGCAGTGGAGCTCTCACTGTGTTCTCTATGGTGTCGGGGGAAAAAGCACCAAGCAAGCGATATGAAGTGCAGTAAACGCTAGTATAGTCGGACGCGGGACGTGATTTTTTTTCTTCCTATAGGGGGCATCACAGAAAATAATTGAGAAGCACTGCACAAGGTGTTCTCGGAGCGCAGAGAAATACATGCGGAAGAATACGAGGTTAATCGGCCCTGAAAAGCCATTTCCCCAGCAGAGATCGTAAATCAAAATTTTGCTCGTTGGATGGGGCTGATTTTTGGTAGGATCGATGCTCGTATCATGGAACATTTGTTATAAAAGACACTCGTAAGTCAAGGTACCACCGTACATGCTTGTGCCTTAGTCTTAATTTCAAAGCCATCGAAGGGTTCAGGTGTGTAAAGAGTGAAAACACAGACCATCCAAAGCCAGAAGATCGCTTTGAAAAACAATATAGACAAAAAGTTTTAGACAATTCTCAGCGTTAACAACTCAGAGTTAACAACCAGAGTCCAGCGCTACATTAAATGGCGTCTGAAGCCAGATTGAACCTAAATGTCTGCAGCCTCCCCGATGTAAAGCGTGGTCTGGTGGCTCCAAGTGGCCTTAGGTTAGTGCCAAAGAATCCACGCTAAATACATACACAGCTAGACTAAATATCACGTCCACGAAAACCCCTCATCCTACTCCATCCCTCAGGGTACTACCACCTCCACACCACAAACACTGATGACCGCACGCAAGCTTGATGAATATGACCTACACTCATAACAATCCCTCTCCTAAATCGTTCATAATCACACGCTGGTGAAATGTCCGCCGTTGGGTGTAGCCGGTCATGAATATATAAAGGCGAGAAAAAACCCCTACATTTTTCATTCTTCTGATTTGGACCGCATGAGGTCAAGGCGAAAAAGCAGCGAGGCTGCCTAAACAAAGCATGCAGAAATGTGCGATGGCTCCAAAGTGGATCTTTCACAGACCAGCAAATGCAGGGTTGCTTCGAGGCATGCAATTAGGCCGTATTTCACAAACGTCCACCAGCTCCTGCTGATTGGCCGACGCAGACCAAAGCACTGAAGATAATCACGGTTCTAAAATTGCTTCTAAAACTACATCTAAAAACTGCTCGAGGCTTCTCTGTGCCCGAATGTTGTGCAACACATGGTGCATTCCACATTTCTATAAAAATAAATAAATAAATAAATCCTCCAGCACAACGCTCAAAGGCTGAAGACTAACAGAAATCTCGTGCGTCTGTTTACGGTTTTCTGTTTAGTTTAACGTGTCCAACAACCTCCTTGCGTTTTTTCCCCACATTACATTTATGATTACTGACAACCATATATCTGGACTTTATCATTGATTTGCATTTTAGCCGTCACAGAAAACCTAAAAATCTATTTCATGCCCATCACGCTCTGTGACACTGAGCTCGAAATACATAAAACTCATCTGCCAATCAAGACAACAACGTTGCTCATGGTCATGTGATTACACTCATTAATTTAGCATCATCTTACATAAGACAAAGGAACATGATTCATCTGAAATGATGCAATTCCACATTCTGGGAAATTAACACTTGATTATGTAATAATGAGACGGTATGAATCAAGTTGGTTCTTACTGTGACGTAAACCCAGGCAGAGTGAGCAGGACCCTGATGACCCAGTGAACAAATAGTCAATCACCATTTTGCGATAACGATTATTTTCCACATGTTATTCTGCTTATAGTACAGCTACTGACAGAACAAATGCATAAAACACATTCAATTAAAACACGGTCCGACTCAAACGTGTTCCGTTACGACTCAACTACAGCACACGTTCCGCTCAATTATGTCACACCTTCCGCTCAAACGTGTTTGGTTCCTAACCAGGACACCTCAGAATTTGAACATTTAGGTTATTGCCTGGCCAGGAGTCAATCAGAGTTAATTGGTAGAGCGCTCATGGGAGGGAGGTACGTTATACGCTGTCTTCCCCGCCACTCACAGTGATCATCAGCCAATCGTAGGTGTCCTTTCCAGTGTATGAGACCGCCTCCAAATGCACATGCACTGCAGTTCGAAATAAGCTTTGCACGTGACAGCGGGGGCATGTTCATTTTTCGTAAACCCCCCAACCCCGTCGGTGGTGGCCGCGTAATAGGCAAGGTAATATCGGATGGGTGGGAACTGGATATGAATAAATTAGGGAGAAAATGGGAGGGACAAATGGGAGGGGGAACAACATACAAGAAAAATGTGTTTAGTTCTATTACGCTCAACTACGGCACACGTTCAACTCAAACGTGTTCTGTTCTATTACCCTCAACTACAGCACGTTACGTCCCACTATAATATGGACACACTAAAATACGCCCTGTTCTCTTATATTATAGCATACAGTAGTACATCAAACCATGGTATGTTCGGTCCAACTGCAGCGGGTTAATACCCAGTTATGTTCCGTTACACCCAACTTCAGAACATGACACTCAAACGGAGGCTCGTTACACTTAAAGAAAAATAAAAAAGCACTTGACAGTTAAGCGCAATAAAAACTTAATATTAAAATCTGTCTGGGTGTACGATCAGAAACCAATAGCTGCTATTCGAAGAATTTGATGAATCATTAGGTTAAAAACTGGTCAGAGAGTGATGTCATCAAGACCCAAATTCACATGAAGGCGCGTTACTGTATTACTGCTTCAACAAACAGTGTGAATGTTTAATTGGGCCCAGATGACATCATTGTGAGACTCGGTTTTCCAGTAAATTGTCCATAAATCATTAAAACAGAATCCATCAGCCTAAAATTTTGCACACAGAAATAAATGTCCTGCCTTTACCTTTAACTATCCTCAGTTCTGTTGCACTCATTTACGGACCAATCAGAAACGAGTAATCAAATGAGCCATGTAATCAGGGAAAGTAAATTAACTTGACACCTTTACCAACCTCACGCTTCCCTTTTTCTTTCTCCTGCTTTGTTCAA
This sequence comes from Plotosus lineatus, assembly GCA_024760905.1. Classification (NCBI taxonomy): domain Eukaryota; kingdom Metazoa; phylum Chordata; class Actinopteri; order Siluriformes; family Plotosidae; genus Plotosus; species Plotosus lineatus. The sequence goes on from CM045734.1 coordinate 58,078,730, forward strand.
TACATTCAGGAATCTCGGTGGACTACTTTACATCCCACTCATGACTCGTTCCACACCAATACAGATTTTGACTGTATTAACGCTCCAAGCACACTTCAAACAGATCACAAAAAGCTCAAACATAGAGTTAAGACTATTAAGCATGACGTTAGAAGCCACATTTGCTGCTGCGAAAAGAGAAAGTCTGGAGGATGGTGTGAATTTGTTAGGCTGTGCTCAAGTAATTATGTGTCGGAAAGAAAAAGAAAAATCAAATGTACAATTATAGCAATTTAAATTCTGTACACATCCCCAGCATTTCAAGCTTAAAAAAAGTTAGACAGGTATTATAATTTCTGTCTTGTTTTTTTTAAGTTTTCAGTCATATCTGCAATGCCAAGCACTCAAACAGCATAAAAAACAAAAAAAAGTGCAATAAATAAAAAATAAATAAAACTCTTTTTCACGAACTATTTAAAGAAAATGTGAAAAGTTTACACAACTTTCCTTATTGAAAAACATTCCAATACTCATTCATCTCAAACCATATTTTAAATATATATATATATATATATATATATATATATATACACACACACACACACACACACACACACAGTGGTACCTCGCTTTACGAAAGTCTCACCAAACGAAAAATGCAGGTTATGAAACGCATTTTCCGTTACGAAAGCGCCAACTTAAAAATTCAAACGAGCCATTCAAACAATGCACGAGCTGCTCTCCCATCAATGACGTTCAAACATCCCGCCCCGCTGGCCTTCCATTGGCTCGGAGGGATGATGCAGCTGCCTCCCATTGGATATGATGGAGCTGAATCCACCATGATGCTTTTCGTGTAAAGGACAGTTGTTTTATGCTTTATTTCTTGACACAGGCTTTTAACCTTCCGGAAATATCTGTAAGATTATAACTCCGCTAAGAAGACATGGTCAACACATGCGCGCGCGCGCACACACACACACACACACACACACACACACACACACACACACACACACAGGATGCTTCAATAGCGGCCTTAAGCTCATCCACAGTGTTGGGTCTGGTGTCTCTCAACTTTCTCTTCACAATATCCCACAGATTCTCTATGGGGTTCAGGTCAGGAGAGTTGGTAGGCCAATTGAGCCCAGTAATACCATGGTCAGTAAACCATTTAGCAGTGGTTTTGGCACTGTGAGCAGGTGCCAGGTCGTGCTGAAAAATGAAATCTTCATCTCCATAAAGCTTTTCAGCAGATGGAAGTATGAAGTGCTCCAAAATCTCCTGATAGCTAGCTGCATGGACCCCGCCCTTGATAAAACACAGTGGACCAACACCAGCAGCTGACATGGCACCCCAGACCATCACTGACTGTGGGTACTTGACACTGGACTTCAGGCATTTTGGCATTTCCTTGTCCCCAGTCTTCCTCCAGACTCTGGCACCTTGATTTCCGAATGACATGCAAAATTTGCTTTCATCCGAAAAAAGTACTTTGGACCACTGAGCAACAGTCCAGTGCTGCTTCTCTGTAGCCCAGGTCAGCCGCTTCTGCCGCTGTTTCTGGTTCAAAAGTGGCTTGACCTGGGGAATGCGGCACCTGTAGCCCAGTCCACTGCTTCCACAGGTCCCCCAAGGTCTGGAATCGGCCCTTCTCCACAATCTTCCTCAGGGTCCGGTCACCTCTTCTGGCTGTGCAGCGTTTTCTGCCACACTTTTTCCTTCCCACAGACGTCCCACTGAGGTGGCTTGATAGAGCACTCTGGGAACAGCCTATTCGCTCAGAGATTTCTTTCTGTGTCTTACCCTCTTGCTTGAGGGTGTCAATGATGTCCTTCTGGACAGCAGTCAGGTCGGCAGTCTTACCCATGATTGCGGTTTTGAGTAATGAACCAGGCTGGGAGTTTTTAAAAGCCTCAGGAATCTTTTGCAGGTGTTTAGAGTTAATTGGTTGATTCAGATGATTAGGTTAATAGCTCGTTTACACTACCTGAACATGATATGCTAATTTTTTGAGATAGGAATTTTGGGTTTTCATGAGCTGTATGCCAAAATCATCATCAGTATTAAAACAATAAAAGACCTGAAATATTTCAGTTGGTGTGCAATGAATCTAAAATATATGAAAGTTTAATTTTTATCAGTACATTACAGAAAATAATGAACTTTATCACACTAATTTTTTGAGAAGGACATTTTTTATATATTAGTGGGCAGAGCCAGGGTAGGGAGGAATGGAGGACAGGCTGTTAACCAAGCAGCAATCCCCCCCTCTCGGCACCACCGGAAGGATCCAATGGAAGGGCAAGTGCCGATACGACTGGGTTCTAGTGCCGCTGCAGGAGATGCCAGAACATTACTGTGAACGAACTGCCTCAGGGGATTCCGACTCCCGATTAGAAACACGCTGACAGCTTTGCAGCTACTCTTGTCGAAAGTCAGCAATGGTTCTTTTACATGCCTCACACCATATTATATATATATATATATATATATATATATATATATATATATATATATACACATACATGCACACACACACACAGGTATACCGCGACTTAAATCATTTTACTCAAGTCATTCTCAATTTTATGCGGGTTTTCAAAAAATTTATGGAAAAATAAAAAATTAGATTATGTAGTTATAATCATATTTTACATATTTAGTATATTTTATATTTATTGTTTTTATATATATATATATATGGTTGACTATCGTAAAATGATAAGATCCAGCCGAGCACTTTGATTGGAGATTTATCTATGTACCCATAAGTGGGATCTGAGTCCAAAGTCAGATGCACAGATGCGGCTGCACACTTGACACTGTATAGAGAACCCACTTGGTTCACCATTGATCGTGGACGCCGCACACTTCTCAGCATGTGCTTTCCACTTGGCTTGTTCTTTAATCGTTATATATATATATATATATATATATATGTATATATATATATATATATATATATATATATACATATACACATACACACACACACACACACAGTAGGCCCTCGATATTCACGGGGGTTCGGTTCCGGACCCTCCCACAAATGAAGATGATCCGCGAGTTATGTACCCGGAAGTAAAACCCCATCTATCATATTACATGCACGAATGAGCAACCGGAAGTAAAATACTATTACATGCGCTAAAATATGATTCTTAAACACATTCTATAGACAGTCTTACTCATTAATACAGTATTAATGTATTAAAATGTAGTAATGATTAAGAAAAACTTTTTAATTTTGTACTGTGATAAACATATATAAACATTCTACAGCATACTTTATACATACTGTGTGTATATATATATATATACACACACACACATACACATTTTATCTTTTTATTACACACACACACACACACACACACAGACGCTCCCCAACATACGTTTTTAATTGGTTCCGGACAGTCGAACGCAAGTTGAAAGTGAACGCAAGTTGTTACAGTGATGTATGATGTATGACGCTCATACTGTACTATACATCCATAAATACCATTACCGTATCTCATAAAACACCACTAAATCAATTATTATAAACATAACATTGTAAAATAATATCAAATATATCAAATAATATTAACATTAATTTCAAATAAGTCACTTATTTATACCGAGTCACTTTACATGAAGCTTAAAGGGTACCTGTAGTGAAAGCGCTCATATATCTAAATTGATGTATTGTGTATAGCTAGAGACAATAGTGAAATTTATTTACAATACTGAATATTTACAATAACTGAAATTTATTGTATTCTCTCACAAACTAGCTATAAGTGATGAAGGGCTTCACTAACGTCGAGATTCAGAGCACAGGAGTTTTAAAATGGCACATTTGCCGTGACGTCATATCGTTGACAAAGCCTCGACCGGAACTGCAAGATTGCAAGGTCAACGTAAGTCTATATACCTGACATATACAACACAAGCTCAAGGAAACTTGGAAAAAACAGACATTAAAGTATTTTTTTTTTTAAACATGGACAAAGACAATTTCGTAGAAGGATTAGAAGGTTATTTATATGAACCACTGAGGAAAGACTATCCACATTTAGTGAAATCGGACCAGGAAAGTGACGACTTGGAGGACGATATTGGAGAGTCGGCAGAAGCTCTTACATGGGAAAATCGTAGCAAACAACCAGCAAATATTTGGTGCTCTTGTGGAAAATGCGTGCGTCAAAAAAACGATCAGGAGTGCCATTGTTATAAAGAACATGAGTCGCTTAAGGAAAATATACTGACATTCTGCAGTTGGCTACACGACTGTCAACGATGTTATGTCACAATGACCTTTAACCCCGGTGAAAAAAGACGCCAACATGTCCGCGCGCTCAACCTTCGTGAGCAAGGAATGTCATATAGAAGAAAAGGAAATGTGGACTTATAAATAATCTGCTGACATCAGGCGATGTTTAAAAGATAATAATAAAGTATAGTGGATATTTTTTGAATTATGTAAATTTTGGGTACAGGTACCCTTTAAAACAGCCAATCAACGCTTACAGTATGTGAAGCGCTCAATGCCGAAAGTAGTGTACTTGCTGTGGGTTATACAGACTTCCAGTTTTTCAAGTGCACAAGGGTGCCGTTGAACTCGTTTAGAACACAGCCTGGACTGATGTGAATCCCAGCAAAGCGGAGAGTTATTTCTTTTGTGTAAGTCAGTAAACTTTATTCAAGAGATACATACAAACAACAAGTACAAATCCTAATGAATATTAATATAAAAATAAGTATACAGTCTTAGGATTCTGCTAAAAGATAATAAATATAAAGATTGTGCCGATCTGAGCAGATAGTTAATTCATCTCTGTGTATGAGACGTGTACCCATGCTAGTAGGCTTACACTTCTGACCAACCAGATTTGCTTCGGGTTACAAAAGTCCGCAAAACACTGAAAACACAAAGATCACAGAGACGACGTCTTAACACAAGGGTAATATAAATATAATAATATTATATATTATTAAAATAATATAAATATATATTATATAAATATAATCGCTGTGGCAACCCCTGAAAAAGGGAAAAAGCCGAAAAGGATTTAAAAAAAATTATATATATATATATATATATATATATATATATATATATATATATATATATATATATAGATAGATATATATATAATGTTATACAAGTAAATTTGGCACAGCCTAGCCTTAGCCAATTTAAGTTTTTCGAATTAAGCTCTCTCTCCTGGAACCAATTAACAACATAAGCCGAGGTACACCTGTATATGTATATATATATATATATACACACACACACACACACACACACACACACACACACACACACACACACACACACACACAAACAGAACTGAAAAGTGTAAAGATCACAGAAAGATACGGAGAAAAGCAACGAAATCGAGTGAAGTCCACTCAGAGAGCACAAACCTCCACCAAGCCCCGCAACGCCTCACATGTTCCATTTTGGAATGTTAAACAATCCTTTCTAAACATTTCTGGACCAAGAATTTCTTGCAGTTCATGGTTTATGGTAAAACATAAATAAATAAAATAATGAAAATCCACACATCTCTTTCCGTATAAATCCTTCCAACAATCACACAAGTGGAGAGTAAAACGTAACGTCTTTGTCGGAGGTAAGAACTTCCTCAAGAAATCATCACAAGGCTGGGATGCGGAACACATGCAGTAATGTAAACCACAGAAAACAGACTTGATAACAAATGTGAATATATAGTCAGCTTCAAGGGTAATTTAGAGTTTTATAAATAAAGAAAGAGACTTTAAAAAAATTAAAAGTTTTTTTTTTTAAAGTCAGCAGTAATTTGAAAACTTCTCAAATTTTACAGTAAAAAGTAAACAAACCAGCAGATCTGAAATGTTGATATTTCACAGAAGGATTCTGTAAGTGTAAGAGTTTGAAGAAAACAAATTATTTTAAAGCTAAAGACCTACACAGTCAGCAACGATGCTCAATTTTCAACATTTACTGCTACGATTCTTTACATTCTCGATACAATACACCAATTAATAATGTAAGACTACACAAAGTAAGAGAGTGAAAAAAAACAAGCCGTGTTTAATTCAGATCGAACCGTTCACTTCAACTTGTAAACTTCCAATCAGGAAAACTTTTCAGAAACATGAAATTTAACACAATTCCGTGGTAAAGAAGGAGATCACGCAATTTCAGACCATCTCGCTTTCCAAACCCACAACAAAAAAAGTAGAAATTAGGCAGCAAGTTGCCTGAATCATGAAAAGTAACAGATTTACAAATCACGGAATAATCAGCAACATAAACAACAGCAATTAACAATAAAGCTGAAGATCAAAAAGTAAGTATTACACATACAGTCAGTAAACTTTCAGAACATTTCTACAATGAAACCTTGAAAAAATCTCACTCGGAACTGGATCATCATTCAACACGACTGAACATCTCAAGTTGTTTAAAACTGTTCAAGAGCAATCACTTTGTACATAAACTTTACAACAGAGAGCCGCGGGAATTTATATTTATACACACAACAAATATAACTGTCAGTATATAAACTGTTAACATTTTACACTAATTTTTATATTCAGACCAACATAAAATCGGACAATGCTGCTTGAAGCCAAGCAACAAGTTTTACTATAAAATGACTCCAACGTTATTTTGATTATTGAAGGCAATAAAAAATTATTGGCAGAAAAAAGGTGCAAAGCAAACAAATTTTAATACACAGAGACACACACACACACACCTCGACTCCACACACGCCCACACCTCGACACCCCGACCCAACGCACACACCCACACCTCGACACTCCACACACACCCACACCTCGACACTCCACACACACACACACCTCGACACTCCACACACACACACACACACCTCGACACTCCACACACACACCTCGACACTCCACACACACACCTCGACACTCCACACACACCTCGACACTCCACACACACCTCGACACTCCACACACACCTCGACACTCCACACACACCTCGACACTCCACACACACACCTCGACACTCCACACACACACCTCGACACTCCACACACACACCTCGACACTCCACACACACACCTCGACACTCCACACACACACCTCGACACTCCACACACACACCTCGACACTCCACACACACACCTCGACACTCCACACACACACCTCGACACTCCACACACACACCTCGACACTCCACACACACACCTCGACACTCCACACACACCTCGACACTCCACACACACCTCGACCTCCACACACACCTCGACACTCCACACACACCCACACCGACACTCCCGACTCCACACACACCCACAACTCGGCCTCCCGACTCCACACACACCCACAACTCGACACTCCCGACTTCACACACACCTCGACACTCCCGACTCCACACACACCCACAACTCGACCTCCCGACTTCACACACACACACACACACAACCTCGGCACTCCCGACTCCACACACACACAACCTCCACACTCCCGACTCCACACACACACACAACCTCGCCACTCCCAACTCCACACACACACACAACCTCGACACGCCCGACTCCACACACACACACAACCTCGACACTCCCGACTCCACACACACACAACCTCGACACTCCCGACTCCACACACACACACAACCTCGACACTCCCGACTCCACACACACACACAACCTCGACACTCCCGACTCCACACACACACAACCTCGACACTCCGACTCCACACACACACACACACACAACCTCGACACTCCCGACTCCACACACACACACACACACACAACCTCGACACTCCGACTCCACACACACACACACTACCTCGACACTCCCGACTCCACACACACACAACCTCGACCTCCCGACTCCACACACACACACAACCTCGACACTCCCGACTCCACACACACACACAACCTCGACACTCCGACTCCACACACACACACAACCTCGACCTCCCGACTCCACACACACCCACAACTCGACACTCCCGACTTCACACACACCTCGACACTCCCGACTCCACACACACCCACAACTCGACACTCCCGACTTCACACACACACACACACAACCTCGGCACTCCGACTCCACACACAACCTCGACCTCCCGACTCCACACACACACACAACCTCGACCTCCGACTCCACACACACACAACCTCGGCCTCCCGACTCCACACACACACACAACCTCGACACTCCCGACTCCACACACACACAACCTCGACCTCCCGACTCCACACACACACACACAACCTCGACACTCCGACTCCACACACACACACACACACACAACCTCGACACTCCCGACTCCACACACACACACACACACAACCTCGACACTCCGACTCCACACACACACACTACCTCGACCTCCGACTCCACACACACACACAACCTCGACACTCCCGACTCCACACACACACACAACCTCGACACTCCCGTCTCCACACACACACACACAACCTCGACACTCCCGACTCCACACACACACACAACCTCGACACTCCCCACTCCACACACACACAACCTCGACACTCCCGACTCCACACACACACAACCTCGACCTCCGACTCCACACACACACAACCTCGACACTCCCGACTCCACACACACACAACCTCGGCCTCCCGACTCCACACACACACACCTCGACCTCCGACTCCACACACACACACACACCTCGACCTCCGACTCCACACACACACAACCTCGGCCTCCGACTCCACACACACACACCCTCGACACTCCGACTCCACACACACACAACCTCGACACTCCCGACTCCACACACACACAACCTCGACACTCCGACTCCACACACACACACAACCTCGACACTCCCGACTCCACACACACACACAACCTCGACACTCCGACTCCACACACACACACAACCTCGACACTCCGACTCCACACACACACAACCTCGACACTCCCGACTCCACACACACACAACCACTCCCAACTCTCCACACACACACACACACACACACACTACCTCGACACTCCGACTCCACACACACACACACACACTACCTCGACCTCCCGACTCCACACACACACACACACACTACCTCGACACTCCCGACTCCACACACACACACACACACACTACCTCGACACTCCCGACTCCACACACACACACACACACACTACCTCGACACTCCCGACTCCACACACACACACACACACTACCTCGACCTCCGACTCCACACACACACACACACTACCTCGACCTCCGACTCCACACACACACACACACTACCTCGACACTCCCGACTCCACACACACACACACACTACCTCGACCTCCCGACTCCACACACACACACACACTACCTCGACCTCCGACTCCACACACACACACACACACTACCTCGACACTCCCGACTCCACACACACACACACACTACCTCGACACTCCCGACTCCACACACACACACTACCTCGACACTCCGACTCCACACACACACACACACACACTACCTCGACCTCCCGACTCCACACACACACACACACACCTCGACCTCCGACTCCACACACACACACACACACTACCTCGACCTCCGACTCCACACACACACACACACACACTACCTCGACCTCCGACTCCACACACACACACACACACACTACCTCGACACTCCGACTCCACACACACACACACACTACCTCGACCTCCGACTCCACACACACACACACACTACCTCGACCTCCCGACTCCACACACACACACACTACCTCGACACTCCCGACTCCACACACACACACACACACTACCTCGACACTCCCGACTCCACACACACACACACACTACCTCGACACTCCCGACTCCACACACACACACACACTACCTCGACCTCCCGACTCCACACACACACACACACACTACCTCGACACTCCGACTCCACACACACACACACACTACCTCGACCTCCCAACTCCACACACACACACACACACTACCTCGACACTCCCGACTCCACACACACACACACACTACCTCGACACTCCCGACTCCACACACACACACTACCTCGACACTCCCGACTCCACACACACACACACACACTACCTCGACCTCCCGACTCCACACACACACACTACCTCGACCTCCCGACTCCACACACACACACACACACTACCTCGACCTCCGACTCCACACACACACACACACACACTACCTCGACCTCCCGACTCCACACACACACACACACACACACTACCTCGACACTCCCGACTCCACACACACACACACACTACCTCGACACTCCCGACTCCACACACACACACACTACCTCGACACTCCCGACTCCACACACACACACTACCTCGACACTCCCAACTCCACACACACACACACACACACACAACCTCAACACTCCCGACTCCACACACACACACACACACACACAACCTCAACACTCCCGACTCCACACACACACACACACACACAACCTCAACACTCCCGACTCCACACACACACACACACACACACACACACACAACCTCGACACTCCCGACTCCACACACACACACAACCTCGACACTCCCGACTCCACACACATACACACACACACACACCTCGACCTCCTGATTCCACACACACACACACACAAAACCTCGACACTCTCGACTCCACACACACACACACACACACAACCTCGACACTCCGACTCCACACACACACACACACACAACCTCGACACTCCCGACTCCACGCACACACACAACCTCGACACTCCCGACTCCACGCACACTACCCGACTCCACGCACACCCGACTCCACGCACACTACCCCGACTCCACGACACTACCCGACTCCACGCACACTACCCGACTCCACGCACACTACCCCGACTCCACGCACACTACCTCGACACTCCCGACTCCATGCACACACACACTACCTCGACCTCCCCACCTCCCGCACACGCACCCGACCTCCCGCACCCGACCTCCCTACACACACGGACCCCGACACTCCCGACTCCGCACCCGACACTCCCGACTCCACGCACGCACACTACCTCGACACTCCCGACCTCCCGCACACACGCACCCGACCGCCCGCACAGACGCACCCGACACTCCCGACTCCGCACCCGACACTCCCGACCCGACACTCCCGACTCCGCACCCGACACTCCCGACCCGACACTCCGACTCCGCACCCGACACTCCCGACTCGCGCGCACACACACACTACCTCGACACTCCCGACCTCCCCGCACACATGCACCCCGACCTCCCCGCACAGACGCACCCCGACACTCCCGACTCCGCACCCCGACACTCCCGACACTCCTGACTCCCCACCCCGACTCCGCACCCGGCACCCCGACTCCGCACCCCGACTCCGCACCCGGCACCCCGACTCCGCACCCCGACTCCGCACCCGGCACCCGACTCCGCACCCCGACTCCGCACCCGGCACCCCGACTCCGCACCCGACACTCCGACTCCGCACCCGACACTCCCGACTCCGCACCCGACACTCCCGACTCCGCACCCCGGCACTCCCGACTCCGCACCCCCGACACTCCCGACTCCGCACCCCGACACTCCCGACTCCGCACCCCCGACACTCCCGACTCCGCACCCCCGACACTCCCGACTCCGCACTCCGACACTCCCGACTCCGCACTCGACACTCCCGACTCCGCACCCCGACACTCCCGACTCCGCACCCGACACTCCCGACTCCGCACCCCGACACTCCCGACTCCGCACCCCGACCCCGCACGTGCACACAGACACACACACACACCTTGACTCGACACTCCTACCCCACACACGCACACACGCACACACACACCGCTACTTCACACTCCAACTCTTCAGTTTTCTTGGATCAAACCACAGTCAGAGTGAATTATAAACGGGTCTGGAGAGAGGAGGGAAGGTTTGGGTGGAATGAGCTGAGGAGCGGAAACAAACTTAAAATATTAAGTTGCAAAGTCACAAAGTGAGCACCAAACCACTCAACAGCCCTTCAGAAGTGGAACAGAAGGCTGCTGATTACACAAGACATGAAAACAAAATGCATAAGGAATGTGGCATCCAGAGATACAGAGACAGAGAGCTAGACAGAGAGACAAGAGATACAGAGTGAAACACAGTAAGTGAGAGAGAGAGAGAGAGAGAGAGAGAGAGAGAGAGAGAGAGATGGGGAGTGAGACAGAGAGACACAGTAAGCAAAAGACACACACAGAGGGACACACACAGAGACAGAAAAAGAGCGATACAGAGCAAGACAGAGTAAAACAGCGTGAGACAGAGACACACTCACAGAGAGAGACAGCGAGAGCAAGACACAGTAAGAGAGCGTGAGACAGAGACACACTCAGAGAGAGAGAGAGAGAGACACAGTGAGAGACAGAGAGAGAGAGACAGAGCAAGACACAGTAAGAGAGCGAGACATACAGACAGAGAGAGAGAGAGAGAGAGAGAGAGAGGGAGAGACAGCGCATGCCGGTGAGACTGGATGTACTACGCACTTGCACGATCTCTCCCTCTGCGCTGATGGTGGCTCCAGCCCGGGAGAAGCGGCCCTGAAGCCCGGTGGTGTAGGTGGTGTAATCCCCGCTCGGGCTCGACTCGAACAGAACCACCTCCACGAAGGCCGTGTCCTTAGCCGAGACGGTGAGAAAGAAGCAAAGTAAAAGCTCCAGCACGGTGAATATCCAATCTTTTCCTCTTCTTCTCGGGGGAAAAAACACCACCACCACCATCATCATCATCATCATCATCATTATCACCACCATCACCAACATGATCATCATCATCATCATCATCACATCCTCATCTCGCCGGCTGGATCAGTGCAAAGCAAGCCATGATTGGTCATGTTCAGTTTGTGGAGGAGTAAAAGAAGTGCAGCAATTTCAGGGTTCGGGTTCAAATCAGCTGAAATCAACACTTGGGAGTTTTTAAACCACTTTCCGACTTGCACGACTCACACAGGCGCTGCATTGCTCTCCTTCTCTTCTCTTCTCTTCCCTTCTTTCCCCTCTCCTGCCCGCTCGCACATTTTCCCCTTTTTTTTTCTCTTCCTCTCTCTTTCTTTTGATCTCCAACCACGTGATGTTGTAATATATTTTTTTTGTCCTAAACCCCTTTCCCCGCCCACCAAATCTTCCTGACCCGCTTCAGTCCTCCGTCTTAAGGTGGAGCCGCAAAATTCTGCTCTGCACGTGTACAAAACACATTGATATTTTAAAAATACAGTTTATTTATTTCTTTTTGTACCGGACATAACATAAAACACCAATGAATGCGCAAACATCGCATGAAACCTGTGCAAAAAAGCATAACTGCAATAATAACAATAAAAAAATTCTTCATAACTTCAGAGAGAGATTTGGACCACCTTAAAAAAGAGCACAAGTCTTGTTTATTATAAAATAAAGTTTAGCGGTTTTGTGTTTGTTTTTCTTTCCCCCTCATATATATATATATATATATATATATATATATATATATATATATATATACAGTGTGTGTATATATATATATATAAATAACTGTTTTTTATACTTTCCTTGTTATTAGTATTAGTAGTATTATTAGTATTATTATTATAATAACTGTTACTTTTAAAATAATACTAATGATTAGTATTAGTAGTAGTAGGATTAGAATTGAATTTAATATTATCTCTGTTGACCACATCCCTTACAAATTGGATTAAAATTATTCCCCGAAGCAAAAATGATGAAAAAGCCGAAAGCAAATCATCATCACTGTATTTAAAATAAATTGCTAAGTATAGAAATAAATAAATAAATAAATAAACACTTTCACTTGATGGAGCAGATATTCTACTCTGATAATTTACAGTGAAAAAGTGTATATTTTACACACATACATTTATAAACTATCCAATATAGTGGCAGTTCATGACAAAATGAATATGATAAATAGTGATATATACGAGATGATGTTCAGAATATCTGTCTTCGGGTGCATGTGTTTTGACTGTGGGAGGAAACTGTCCGGAAAGAACCCATGAAGAACCTTTAGAGTGTGCAATGCACACATCACACAAAACCAACCTTTTCCAGCTTGGGACCTTCTTGGTGTGAGGTGGACGTGCTAAACACTCCTCAATAATGCATGATATTATAATATTATATTGTCGATTTTATTTTGTTCTATGCTATAATTTTATATGATTTTATATTATATTCATATATTTATATGATTTTATTTCAGTCGCTGTCTCACCGGAGCCAGAGTTTGGTCCGTAGTGGTAACAACAGGTCGAATTTGTTTCTGGTGGGAGTTGGAGTCCGACAAGGCTGTCTTTTGTCACCGATTCTGTTCATAATTTTTATGGACAGAATTTCTAGGCACAGTCGAGGGAGGCGTTGACGGGTTCTGGTTTGGTGGCCATCGGATCTCGTCTCTGCTTATTGCGGATGATGTTGTCCTTTTGGCTTCATCAAGTCGGGACCTTCAGCTCTCATTGGAGCGATTCGCAGCCGAGTGCGAAGCAGCCGGGATGAAGATCTGTACCCCCAAGTCCGAGACCATGGTTCTCAGTCAGACAAGGATGGAATGCACCTTCCGGGTCAGGAATGAGGTCCTACCCCAAGTGGAGCAGTTTAAGTATCTTGGGGTCTTTTTTCTCGAGTGAGGGAAGGATGGAGTGGGAGATCGACAGATGGAGCCTGTACCGGTCCATCGTGGTGAAGAAGGAGTTGGGCCGCAAGGTGAAGCTCTCAATTTACCAGTCGATCTACGTTCCAACCCTCACCTATGGACACGAGCCTTGGATACAAGTGGCTGAAATGAGCTTCCTTTGCCAGGTGGCAGGGTTCTCCCTTACAGATAAGGTGAGCAGCTCTACCATCTGTAGAGAGCTCGGAGTAGATCCGCTGCTTCTCCGCCTTGAGAGGGGCCAGTTGAGGTGGCTCAGGCATCTGGTCAGAATGCCTCCCGGACGCCTCCCTGGCGTGGTGTTTAGGGCATGTCCAACTGGGAAGAGACCCCGGGGTCGACCTAGAACACGCTAGAGGGACTATGTCTCTCGGCTTGGCTGGGACCGCCTCGGTGTCCCCCTGGAAGAGTTGGAGGAAGTAGCTGGGGAGAGGGACGTCTGGACCTCTTCGCTGAGGCTCCTGTCCTCGTGACCCGACCCTGGACTTAGCAGAAGAAGATGAGAATGAGGATGAGGATTTTAAGTTCATTCATTCATTTTCTTAACCGCTTAATACAAACTAGTGTTGTGGAGAGGCTAGCACCCATCTCAGCTGACTCTGGGTGAGGGCAGAGTACACCCTGAACAGCTCATATAACATTATCTTCTTTTCCTTTCGGCTGTTCCCTTCAGGGGTCATCACAGCGAATCATCTGCTTCCATCTCACCCTATCCTCTGCATCTTCTTCTCTTACACCAACTACCTTCATGTCCTCCTTCACCACATCCATAAAGCTTCTCTTTGGTCTTCCTCTAGGCCTTCTGCCTCGTAGTTCCAACCTCAGCATCCTACTGCCAATATATTCACTATCCCTCCTCTGTACATGTCCAAACCATCTCAATCTAGCCTCTCTGACTTTGTGTCCAAATCATCTGACATGTGCTGTCCCTCTGATGTGCTCATTCCTGATCCTATCCATCCTCGTTACTCCCAAAGAGAACCTCAACATTTTCATCTCCGCTACCTCCAGCTCTGCCTCCTGTCTTTTCCCCAGGGCAACTGTTTCTAAACCATACAACATCGCTGGCCTCACCACCGTCTTCCACACTTTTCCTTTCATTCTTGCCGATACCTTCCTATCACACATCACACCGGACACTTTTCTCCAACCATTCCAACCTGCCAGCACACACTTCTTCACCTCTTTTCCACACTCTCCATTGCTCTGGACTGTTGAGCCTAAGTACTTAAAATCCTCCACCTTCTTTATCTCTGCTCCTTGTAACCTCACTGTTCCTCTTGGGTCCTTCTCGTTCTCACACATGTATTCTGTCTTACTGAGGCTAGCCTTCATTCCCCTCCTTTCCAGGGCATACCTCCATCTCTCTAGATTTTCCTGCACTTGTTCTCTGCTCTCATTATAGATCACAATGTCATCTGCAAACATCATCGTCCATGGAGAATCTTGTCTAACCTCGTCTGTCAGCCTGTCCATCACCTTAGCAAACAAGAAGGGGCTCAGAGCTGACCCTTGATGCAGTCCCACTTCCACCTTGAACTCTTCTGTCACACCTACAGCACACCTCACCACTGTCTTACATCTCTCATGCATGTCCTGTACCACTCTAACATACTTCTCTGCCACTCCAGACTTCCTCATGCAATACAACAGTTCCTCTCTCGGCACCCTGTCATATGATTTCTCCAGATCCACAAAGGCACAATGCAGCTCCTTCTGACCTTCTCTGTACTTCTCTATTAACATCCTCAAGGCAAACACTGCATCTGTGATGCTCTTTCTTGGCATGAAACTAAACTGTTGTTCAAAAATGCTGACATCTGCCCTTAATCTAGCTTCCACTATTCTTTCAGATAACTTCATCGTATGGCTCATCAACTTTATCCCTCTGTAGTTGCCACAACTTTGCACATCTCCCTTGTTCTTAAAAATGGGCACCAGCACACTTCTCCTCCATTCCTCCGGCATTCTCTCATTCTCTAAGACCTTGTTGAATGTTCTTGTCAAAAGTCTACTGCTACCTCTCCTAGACACTTCCATACCTCTACAGGTATGTCATCAGGACCAACTGCCTTTCCACTCAATGCCCTCCTCACTTCACCCTTAGTAATCTTTGCTACTTCCTGGTCCTCAATGGTCCCCTCTTCTACTCTTTGTTCTCTCTCATTTTCCTCTTTCATCAGCTCTTCAAAGTACTCTTTCCATCTTCCCAGCACACTTCTGTCATCACTCAATACATTTTCCATTCTGTCTTTAATCACTCTAAGTTGCTGTACGCCCTTCCCATCATTATTTCTCTGCTGTGCCAACCTGTATAAATCATTTTCTCCCTCCTTACCATCCAACCTAGCATACAAGTAATCATACGCCTTCTGTTTGGCCTTTGACACTACTACGTTCACCTTATGCTACAACCTCTACTCCTGTTTCCAATCTTCAGTCCTCTCAATGTCCCATTTCTTCTTACCTAATCTCTTCCTTTGTACACACTCCTGTACTTCCTCATTCCACCACCAAGTGGCCTTAGCTACCTTCCTTCCAGAGGACACACCAAATACTCTCCTACCTGTCTCGCTGATCACATTAGCTGTAGTTGTCCAGTCATCTGGAAGCACTTCATGACCACCCAAAGCCTGTTTCAACTCCTTGAAGACAACACGACACTCTTCCTTTTTCAGCTTCCACCACTGTCTTCTGCTATGCCTTTGCCTTCCTCATTTTCTGCACTATCAGCATCATCCTGCACACCACCATCCTATGTTGTCTGGCAACACTCTCACCCACTACTACTTTGTATTCTTCCACGTGTATTCCTCCGCGCTCCAAAAACGCCTCGTGCAGTGCTTCTCAATTATTTTCTGTGTTGCCCACTCTCGGAAGAAAAACCCCCCAAAATATCCCCCCCCCCCACACACACACACCCAGTGCCCTGCGCCGACTATAAATAGTTTTTACTGTCGTACTGTGTGCATTGTCTGCTTGGAGCTTTTTTCCGACACCATAGACGTGAGAGCACCACTTTCACCTACTGTAGATGATGCGCAATTACACTTATTTCTCGTACAGTATGACAAAAAAGCATGTTCCCCAGGATGCCCCCCCTGCATCACACCGCCCCAATATTTGAGAAGTACCGGCCTTGAGGGAGCTCACCTCAAGCCTTTCCTCGCTGGCATTTGTAGCGTGCATATGCACAAAATTCTCCTCCTCTTCTTCCTTCTCTGGTAGGCACCACCTCATGCCGGCCCATTTGACATCTTGGTGCCCATATGACATCTTCACTGCAGTCATAAATCGGAAGGGTTAGATGACTGATTGTTTATTCTTGTTTTATTATTTATTATTAATTTTTAGGAAATATTTATTGTTTTTACATGTTTGTCTTTAATATATTAGGTAAAATATATGTATTTGTGTGAGGTTATATGAGTTTGGAAGGGGGTTGGAACGGATTAATTGGTTTTCTGTTATTTCTTATGGGAATAAATGTTTCATCTAACGAACTATTTGGCTTATGAGCTCGCCCTTGGAGCGGATTAAATTTGTTAACTGAGGTCTCACTGTGTATATATATATATATATATATATATATATATATATATATATATATATATCTTAGTCTTAGTTGTGCACCGTAGATTTTTTATTTTGTCTATAATATTTGATTATTGTGATGTCATACAAAACAAATGTAAAAAATAGATAAATGTATTGATTGATTCTCAGAAAGCTTTTAAATAAGTTATTTTAATTGTATATACAGATAAACACATGTATCATTTGTGGGAACAGCAGAACGCAATTGTTTTATTAGTAACGGCCTTCATTATATGAAATAAACAAGCTTTTCTTTTGAGTTAGTGGATCCTGGTGCAGCTGGAAGAGCATTTGGCGCCGAGTAAAAAACACACACTCACTATAGATTAATTCAGTATAAAGGAGCCACAGCCAACACTGACAGCCAGACAAAAATATTTGTTCTTGGGAATAAATGGGGTCTTTTGTCTCTGAAGGGACAGTCATTAATGCTGTGTAGGAAATCGGTGAAAAGATTTCTCACACTTATTTGTGTGTGTGTGAAATATCTCTGAATACCTAGATACACTAATACGCTGTAGGAATCAATCCAAATGTTTCCGTCATAATATTTAATATAAATCAGATTTTCTTCAAGTTACATCTACATCATTCAATCCAATATGGCGGCTTTCAGAATTAAAGTACAGTGGCACCTTGACTTACAAATTTAAATCGTTTCAAGGCGAGCTCGTAAGTCAAAATGATCGTTACATAAAACAAAAATTCCCATAGGAAATATTGGAAAACCAATTAATCAGTTCCAACACCCTCCCAAAATCATATCACCTGACACAAACACATATATTTGACCTAATATCTTACAGATAAACTTGTAAAAACAATAAATATTTCATAGTAATACATGTACATTAACATTAATAATAATAATTAATAATCAATAATAATAATAATAATAATAATAATAATAATAAGACAAGAAAAAACAATAAGTCAACTAACCCTTCCGCTTCGACTACGACGAAGATGTCACTTGGGTGCGAAGTTGTCATGTGGGCAGGCATGAGGTGATGCATAACAGAGGACGAGGAGAAGAATTTTGTACATGTGCATGCTACAAATGCCAGCTCGTGGTGAGCTCCGTCAAGGCCAGTGCTTCTCAAATAGTGGGGTGCGGTATGACCCTGGGAAACATTCTTTTTTGCCATACTGTACTCGAATTAAGTGTAACTGCACATCATCTACAGTAGGTGGCAGTGGCGCTCTCACTGTGTTCCCCATGATGTAGGGAAAAAGGACCGAGCAAATGATATGAAGTGCAGTAACACTATTTATAGTTGCTCACGAGGTGCTGGGGGGCATGAAATGATTTTTTTTCTTCCTATAGGGGGCGTCACAGAAAACATTGAGAAGCACTGCACAAGGTGTTCTCGGAGCGCAGAGGAATACACGTCGAAGAATACAAGGCTAATCGGCCTGGAAAAGCCATTTCCCCAGAAGCTCGTAAATCAAAATTTTGCTCATTAGATGGGGTGGATTTTTGGTGGGATCGAAGGTCGTATCATGGAAAATTTGTTATAAAAGACACTCGTAAGTCAAGGTACCACTGTATTCATGTCAATGTTCACCTTAAAGTACACAGTGACTCTTAATGACATATAAACATTAATTAAACTTCCCTGTGTTGCTGAACACCATCATACATTTAATAATTTGACTTTTTTTCCTTCCACATTGACTCCATGGATCTATTTTCATGACTTTAATTCATTCATGAAGGCATTTAATCCCAATTATGGTCACTGAGAAGCTGGAGTCTCTCTCAGCTGGCTTTGAACAGCTTATCTGGTCATTGTAGGGCCAACACACATAAACACAGAACCATTTACACTCACACCCACATCTATGGGTGATCTGGAACCACCACTTAACCTGGTCTGGTCCGGTACCTTCTGAGTCGTAGGACGACTCTTGGTGACCTGCCATGAAGGATAAGACCTTGATTATCATCTTCATGGAAGTTTTCTTGGCAAGGATAGTGCAGTGGTTTTCCATTGCCTTCTGCACGATGTGAACCTACGGGCAATTTAGAACAGCCAATTAGCCTACTGTGCATGTAGTTGGACCGTGGGAGGAAACTGGAGTACCCAGAGGAAACTCAGGCGAGCACGGGGAGAACATGCAAACTCCGAACAGAAACGCCCAGTCCGGAATTCGAGCCCAGGCTTTCTTGCTGTGAGGCGGAAGTGCTAACCACTAGGCCTCTGTGCCGCCCCCAGTTGACCTACTATGCATGTTTTTTGGACTGTAAAAGTAAACTGGACTAACTGGAAAAAACCATGAAAACATGTGCAAACGCCACACAGAAACGCACCGAGCCCACGAATCGAACCCAGGACCTTCTTGCTGCGAGGCAGACGTGCTAACCATGGAGGCACTTTGCCGCCTACTACCTTTATATTGACTCTAATCCATTTCCACTCTAAAACTCTCCATTCGTTGATTATCTGTAAAGCTTATGCTATAAAGGTGGGGCCGATGGCATAGTGGTTAGGGTGCTGCGCTCATGGGAGGTTGTGTGTTCGAATCCCAGTTAGACCCCCACTATGCTAAGACTCCTGGGCAAGGTCTAAACCACAAGTGTGCATTTGTTCACCCGGCAGTATAAAAAGTATACTAGTAAATGGGTACCAGTAAAAATATACTGAGAGGGTTACCTGCGATGGACTCGCGTCCCATCCAGGAGTGGTACTCCTAGTCGCTTCACACTATGGAAACCGGAGATAAGCACCGGCCTAATGAGTCACTATAGCTAAGGTGTAAAAAGCCCAAAGGATTCTGTTTATCCGATAAAGGGTCGCAGGGAGACTGGAGCCAATCCTTACTGACCCTGGGCGAGAGGTGGGGTTATACATTGAACATCTCACCGGTGCATTGCAGGGTTGACACAGAGAAACAACCACACACACTCATACTAACCAAACCTGCATTCCCTTATACAGAGTGATTTATATTTGCTCTTATTGATTCAACTGGACAGTTGAGGATTAAGGGCCTTGCTCATTGACCAAACAGTGGTAGTTTGGTGGAGATGGGGCATAAATTGGCAACGTTTTGATCAGCAACTTAGAGCCTTATACCTCCATTTCACTGGAGCACGGAATGCAATGATCATGGCGGAAAGACACGGAACACACTCTACGGAGGAGCTTCGGCATTTTTACACGGGAAATGGGTCAAAAAATCTATGGAAAATTGCACCTTTGGAACACCTTCGGAACGATCACGCAATGTGCGGAAAGGATATGGAAAGACCGTGGTACAATGTCGGAATACATGCGTAAAAGCGCTCGGATCACCTTCGGAACCAGTGCGGACAGCAAAGGAAGACCTTTGGATAATTCACTGAACGTTCACGGAAAGGAGGGAACGTTTGCAGAACGACTGCGGCACTACTCCTTTTTAGAAGGAAGACCCACGGAATGATTGCAGAACAGGCGGAATGAAGGTGGAACATTCACGTTCAATATGGAATGACCGAGGCATGACTGAGGAATAGCCGGCATAACCATGTTTCAACGCGAAAAAATCGGCAAAGATCAAAGGATTTGCTCCTGATTCCGCCTATCAACACGCGGATTCCACCTCAGAAGGTCATAAAAACGGACAAGCATAGAGAAATGGCTGACATGGAACTGCTCTACGTGCTGCTGTTGCTTCACCTATACAACAAGATGAAGATGCAACGAGACAACCGCCGAGGAGAACCAAAAAAAAGGAGATACACACCCAAACGCTTCAGGGTACGTCTATGGCTGAGGGTGGAAAGAAAAATTGGCCTTGGGAATTATGACAACCTCATGGAGGAGCTCCGTATCGAAGACAAGCAGTCCTTCAACCATCTCCAGGTCCCACCTGAACTGTTCGATGAGTTGCCGATGGCTTTGGCTCCTCGACTGACCAGAAAAACACTAACTTCAGAAGTGCACTCAGTCCTGGTCTGAAACTAGCTGTCACCTTGCGTCATCTGGCCCCGGGCGACAGGTATCCTACGCTGGCCTACAACTTCAGAGTATGTCGTCACACCATTGAAAGTTTCCTGCCAGAGGTCTGTCAGGCCATCACCGACTACTACAGATACGAGATCGTACGGTGTCCAAGTACTGTCCAGGAATGGAAAACACTCAGCTGGGAATTCAAGGAAAAATCGAACCTGCCTCATGCATTGGAGCCTTGGATGGGAAACACATCGCCATTAGAAAGCCACCATCTTCAGGAAGCCTTTATCACAATTACAGGGGATTTTTCTCCATTGTTCTGCTGGCACTGGTAGACGCCAAATACAGGTTCCTGTGGGTAGACGTCGGTGGCATGGGCCACATGTCTGATGCCCAAATATTCAACGCCTCGGAGCTCAGAGAGTGCATCGAAGATGGAACCATCAACTTCCCCACACCAGAGCCTCTGCCCCAAGACGACAGGGACATGCCATACTTCATTGTTGGTGACGATGCTTTTGCTCTCAGGAAGTACCTTATGAAGCCATATTCCAGGCGAGCCCTTACAGAGGAAGAACTAGCCTACAACTACAGGATATCCAGAGCACGCGGAGTGGTTGAGAATGCATTTGGCATCTTGGCCAACCAATAGCCGTTCCTGCTGTCTACACTACAACAAGGACCAGATGTAGTCAGACTTATGGTTGAAGCTGCTGTCTGTCTTCACAACATCAAACATCATGAAGATGCGATACTCTGTCACCCAGGATGCAGCTTTGGACCTCGAAGACAACAAACACAACATTATTCCAGGACAGTGGTGTGAAACTGCGAATATATGCATGACCTGGAACATGTGGTGGGTCCGAACAGAGACACTGTCGAGGCCAAGAGACAGAGAGAGTACCTGAAGCTCTACTTGAACAGTGAGGTTGGACAAGTCTCTTGGCAGCCGTATGCCAACAGCCAGAAGAAGGTGTGACAATGGACAATGGGCCATTTTTTTTAATTGAACTACAATGAAATATGCCATTTTCTGTTGTTATTGATGTAATTGTGTTTTGTTCTTGACTCTTTTCTGTATTAAAGGTTTTAAAAAATTTTTAATATCAATATGTTTGTAATTTACAATCTGTTTATAATGTACATCATGTTTATAACTTTTAATAAATTTCAAAATGTGTTTATAATTTACAAGATGTTTAAAAGTACTCTATGTTTTTAATTTGTTAATATCTGTATAATATACAATAAATGTAAAATTTAACATATGTTTGTAGTAAAGGTAAAGTCCGTTGGGCTTTTTACACCCGAGCCTAGTGGCTCATCGGACCGGTGCTCATCCCCGAATTCTGTAGCATGAAGCGACTAGGAGTTCAACTCCTCCTGGATGGGACACTAGTTCCATTTCAGGTTACCTTCCCAGTATGTTGTTACTGGTACCATTTATACTGCTGGATGAACAGAGGCACACTTGTGGTTAAGAGCTTTTGCCCAGGGGTCTTAGCACAGTGGGGGTCTCACTGGGATTTGAACTCACAACCTCCCGATCATGAGCCCAGCACTCTAATCACTACACCACCGGCCCCACACATATGTTTGTAGTACTATCTGTAAATAATTTACAATATGTTTAATGTAATAAATGTTTATTATTTACAAGATGTGTAGAATGTACTATATGTTTCTAATTTACAAGATATTTATTAAAGTACTACATGTTTATATTTTACAATAATCTTATAATGCACAATAAATTTAAAATTAAACTTATGTTTATATGTTTAATATCAATAATGTATATATGCTCCTTTTATTTGGAAATTAATAAATCTTTCCAGACTAAAAGCCGTGAACATAAGGCTAAACAACAGTGATTATAACTTTAAAATTTTATTACAGGAACATAAGGAAAGAAAAAAAAGCAAAGACTGAACTTAAATAATAATGACTTGGAATAAAGAAAAATGACTTGGAATAAAGAAAAATGACTTGGAATAAAGAAAAAAAAACACAAAAAAAAATTCCTCACGGGTCACATGTGGAGTCCTCTAAGTCACCGCAGCAGTGCCTGAGCACACTGGAGAGCTTGAGCATGCTCGGCTCACTTCCACGTCTCCCTCCAGCCACAGGGGTGGTTACAGGCGTCGACGTGCATGTGACCGGAGGGCAACTGACTGGTGTGGTAGGTTGTGGTGGCTGCTGTCCTGCAGACGACGTGGACCGTTGTGGGCACGGTGGTGATGCCCACCTCACGTCTTGAGGTCCCCAAACAGGCACGGGTGGAACTGGCTGTTGCGTGGTCAACGGCGTCTGTGGGGGCGGCCAGTAGTGCTGCTGCTGCCACTGGTGGTGCACAGGTGGTGGTGGAAACTGCTGGTGTTGTTTCTGCTGCAGAGGAGGCTGGAGCTGCTGCGACCGCTGATGCGTAGGAGTTGACGGTTCTAGTTGCTGCTGCGTCTCCAAGGGTTCAGCCCTGTCCAAGCAGTTGTTCAACATTTCCTGGATTTTAAGCTTTGCGTGCCTGTACAGTGGCTTCGGGAGATTTTGGAGCACAGCTGACGCCAAACTGGTGAAACTCACCCTCTCAAAGTCGTCAGCTGTCCGAGGCACCTTCCTCTAGTGCACCAGCTGTTCGGCTACTGCAAGAATACGGTCCACTCTGTCGTCTTGGCTGGACGCTGGAGCTTCAGACCTTCCCAAGGTGGACATCGATGCTGTGGTGGTAGGCTTTGTGTCGAGGGCGCTGAGCAGTGTTGTATGCCTGCTGTTCTGTGAACCCTCTGGTGATGATGGCAGTGGAATTCCTCCAGCAGTAGTGGGTGTGGAGCCACCGGAGCCAGCAGCAGCAACCTTCGCCTTCAGAGAGACCAGGTTCCTCCGCTGTACCTCTACGATGTGTGGGCACAGAAAGCTGAAGCTCTCGAGGATTCACTGGTCCCTCTGCGACATATTAATATCACCTTGGCTGACTTCCACCGTTGAAGCTTTCCCAGCCTCGTGCGCATGCTGTGGAACCACTGCTTCAGCTCCTCCTCTGCTTTTCCCCATGCGCACAGACTGATCAGACAACAGCTTGGCCTTCAGTACCTTGTTTGTCCAGGCGCAGAGTTTCTTGTTATAAAGGCACTCGTTTGCCTGGATGAACTTGACCATGGCCTGCTCCTCGTCATCAGTCAGCTTAACATAGACGCAAGCCTTTTTGATCTCCGCTGTGATATCGGCAGAAGCGACATCTAGCTCGACTTCCCTGCGCTGGTGGCCATGGCCTCTTGGTCGATGTCTTCTTCGATTTGGGCATTGTGGCGTCTCTCTTGATGGATGAATGGAAATGAATGGCTCTTTGTCTCGCGCCTATATTTATATTGGAAGTGAGTTCCGTGAGTGTTCCTCAAACGTTCCACCATCGTTCCGCAAACATTCCGCTTAGATTAAGCATTGTTTCCCTATTGCTTCGTGTGTATTCCGCGTCTTCCGAAAGTATTCCGTGGGTTTCCGAAGATGAGCGCAAACATTCTGACGTCGCTCTTGATCAACTACAAGAAGGAGGAATGTTCACGGAGCATTCATGGAAGACTTGCGAAATAAAAGAAACGATCACGGAACGTTTGTGGAAAGGACAGAATGCTTGCGGAAGGACTGTGGAACGTGAGGGAACACTGTCGGAACATTTTTCCGTGAACGTGCTTTTGAACATGTTCAAAAGCACGTTCATGGAAATTTTTGGCCTGATGGAAGAGGAGGAATACCTTCGGTATCGTACGGAAGGACACGGAAGATGACAAACTTACTGAGGAACGTTGAAGGATGATTACGGTTTTGCTTCCGCGAGACTGCTACGCGCCAGTAAAATGGGGGTATTATTCACTGAGCTGCCACTGCCCTTGGTCTTTGGTTTCGGAGGAGTTTAGTACAATCATATTTTTAAATTTCATTAGATATGGTAGTCGCCTATAGAATAGTTCAAGTGTGTTAACTTTGACTTCAGTAGCTGCTTACCCACTGTCACACCAGACCTCTGGCAGGAAAAGGACACGGCTATTTCTATTATCACCTTTAGGGCTTGATCGTGCCTTTTGGACACTACTTCAGAGTTATAAGCCTGGGGATTTTGGCCTAATGGTAACTCATGGGCCAAACAAGGACAACTGGGGCTTAAGGTGGTGTCAACATGGCAGGCGGTGTTTATATATTTCAGTTCATTACTCCCTCTACTATAAACAAATTTAGTGCCATAGTATATTTGTAATTTATTTTCGTAATTTGTGTTCAATTATGCATTTAATTAATTCATTCACGCATTTTCCAAGTTGCTTAATCCTAACTAAGGTCATAGGGAGGCTGGCCTCCAACTGAAAAAAATTCATTTTCCTTGTATTTTATTTAGTTACCTACAAGATAAATTATAAAGAGATTAAAATTTTTATTTTAATTAAGTTTTTATTTCTCTGGAATGTCGCAGGATTGCTGTCACTTCAACATGAGTTTAATTTCTTCCATTTAATTTATTTATGTTAGGTTATGTCTAGGGATGGAATCCACCAAGGCTGTCCTTTGGCACCAATTCTGTTCATAATTTTTATGGTCAGAATTTATAGGCTTAGCCTATAGGCTTAGGCTTGAGGGGTTCCGGTTTGGAGGCCATCGGATCGCATCTCTGCTGTTTTTGCGGATGACGTCGTCATTTTTGCTTCATCAATCTGGGCCCTTCAGCTCTCATTTTAGAGCGATTCGCAGCCAAGTGCAAAGTAGCCGAGATGAGAATCAGCACCTCTGTGTCCGAAACCATTTTTCTCAGCCTGAAAAGGCCCGTCGGGTCTGGAATGAAGAACTGTCTCAAGTGAAGGAGTTAAGTATCTCAGGGTCTTGTTCATGAGTGAGGGAAGGCTGGAGCGGTATGTTGACAGGTGGATTGCTGCAGCCTCTGCTGTAAAGCAGAGCTTGTACCAGTCCGTTGTGGTGAAGATGGAGCTGAGCCACAAGGAAAAGCTCTCAATTTACCAGTCGATCAACCCTCACCCGTAGCTACTTTGGTTAGTGACTGAAAGAACAAGATTGCAGACACAAGTGGCTGAAATGGGTCTTCCATTTCCCTTTCCGTTTGAGGTAAGGTGAGAAGCTCCAAAATCCAGGAGGAGTTTGGAGTCTGCTTCTCCTCAGTATTGAGAGGAGTCACTTGAGTTGTTTTGGGTATCTGGTTTGAATCCCGATTACCTCCCTGGTGTGATGTTTCGGGCATGTCCAACCAGGACGAGACCCTGGGATTGACCCAGAAAATGCTGCAGGGACTACGTCTCGGCTATTCTGGGAGCGTCTCTGTGTCCCCTGGAAGAGCCGGAGGAAGTGGCTGAGGTGAGGGACATCTGGACCTCATTGCTTAGGCTGCTGCCCCACGCCCCGACCGCGAGTTAAGCTGAACACGATGATGATCATGATGATGATGATGATGATATGATGATGATGATGATGAGGTTATCTATAGGTCAGACATCAGTGGGGTGGGTGGCGTTTACAGGCATCATGTCGTGGGCGGGGAAACTACTGAACTGTACAATAATAGAAACACAAACAGATTTTTTTAGCTCATGGTGTAATACCCAACGTAACAAGTCTCTGCTAGCCTTGAGATAGCTGCAGGTTAGACTGAGTACAATAGTGGAACATTGACTCTTACTATAACTTCATATTTGTGATTTATTATAAAGTCATAGGGCAGTGCTGGCCTGGTGGTAAAGTGCTGGATTTTCGATCCCAAGGTTTGGGGTTCAAGCGTTGTTGTCAATGTTTGTCACTGCTGTCCGCCCAGTGCACTAACTGGGTTATCAAAGGCCGGCCATGTCTCTCACTGCCTATGGTGTGAGGTTCATGTAAAAGAACCATTGATGACTTTTGACAAGAAGAGCTGCATAGCCATCAGCCTGTTTCTGCCCTGTGATGGCCCAGCAAGCTGTCCAGGGTGTACTCTTCCCTCGCCCAGAGTCGGCTGAGATGGGCACCAGCCTCCCCGTAACCCTAATTACGATGAAGAGGTTCAGAAAATGAATTAATCAATGAATAACGTCGTATCTGTGAATTATAGCAGGTTTCATAAAGGCCACACTTTAGTGCTGTCGATATTCACTTGCAACTAGACTTCGCAGAAAATAAAACTATTATAAAATTCCTTGTGGTGTTCTGTATCTTGTCACATTTGGGAACTGGACGCTGGTCTTTCGTGCCAGCTGCACTGGAGTCCTGTTCTCTGTGCAAACTGACTGGACACATTCAGAAAAACGATGAAGAAGGAAGAAAAACATCAGGAACACAAAATGATCAACACATGTTCCTGACTCAAAGCAGGAAAAAACAAAGGCTGAATTTTAAAGAGCCTCGTTCGCCCCGAAGCAGGACAATGATTTCCACTTGTGTTTGAGAGGATGATGTCACCGAAGTCAGAGGTGGTGATGATTAAGATGACGCTGATGATGAGGGCCACATGTTTCATGAGACCAGAGGCTCAGAGTCACAAATGCTTCACAGGACGAGTGAACCTAAGCTCGCAAAGTCATCAAGCTAGTGAGTTAAGTTAATAAGATAATGAGTTTTGTTAGTAAAATGAATAAGTCAGTGAGTGAAGTTAATAAGTAAGCAAGTTAGGATATGAGAGAGGGGGCATCTACAGGGTGCGCGACTGTGAACCTGGAGATTGCAAGTTCACAAACGGGTTAATGCAACAGCCGTCCATAGTCGGGAGTCCATGGGAGCTAGCCGGCCGAACTCTCAAGGCAGTGCTTACTTCCCTGTCACTCAAAGCGATCACCAGCCAATCACGGGTGTCTGTGAGCTCATTCGTGTGATAGCGCTTGAGGGTGTTAAACAGCCCCTAAATACACAGGTGTTACCGTTTGAAAAGAGGCGGGTGGCTGTAACATTGCATGTCACGAAGGGGGCGTCAGTGTTGTTCATGTAATACTTAATGGTTGGGAATTGAATATGTCTAAATTAGTAAGAAAATGTGGGAAAATCCAAACAACAAACAAAAATATTATTAAAGTAACCATGTCAGTACTTTCTTGAGTTTGGTGAGTGAGCGAGTCAGTTATATTAACTTGGTCAGTAAAGTAAGTGTATCAATAAGTTAGTGAGTCAGTACATTACTATTACATACAGTAAGCCCCGGTTATTTGTGGGGGTTGCGTTCCGCCCCGACCCGCTGATCCTAAAAATCCACAAATTATTGACGCGGTTTTAAAACCCTATGTATGATATTACATACGCTAAATTATGGTTGTTAAACCCATTCTATAGACAGTCTTACTCATTAATACAGTAATAATGCAACATAATGTACTAATGATGAAGTAAAAACTTTTTAATTTTGTATTGTAATTAATATTTATGAATAAATAAAGCGCTGAGGCTCCGTACGAGAAGATGAGTGACATCATAGCACTTAAATCTTTGTCTTTTCCTTTCGGCTGTTCCCTTCAGGGGTCGCCACAGCAAACCATCCACCTCCATCTCGCCCTGTCCTCTGCATCTTCTTACTCCAATGACCTTCATGTCTTCCTTCACCACATCCATAAATCTCTTCTTTGGTCTTTCTCGAGGCCTTCTGCCTGGTAGTTCCAACCTCAGCATCCTACTGCCAATATACTCACTATCCCTCCTCTGTACATGTCCAAAACATCTCAATCTGGCCTCTCTGACTTTGTCTCCAAAACATCTTACATGGGCTGTCCCTCTGATGTACTCATTTCTGATCCTATCCATCCTCGTTATTCCCAGAGAGAACCTCAGCATTTTCATCTCTGCTACCTCCAGCTCTGCCTCCTGCCTTTTCCTCAGCGCCACTGTTTCTAGGCCATACAACATCGCTGGCCTCACCACCGTCTTGTACACTTTTCCTTTCATTCTTGCTGACACTCTCCTATCGCACATCACACCGGACACTTTTCTCCAACCATTCCAGCCTGCCTGCACATGCTTCTTCTTCTCTTTTCCACACTCTCCATTGCTCTGGATTGTTGAGCCTAAGTGCT
Source organism: Plotosus lineatus (assembly GCA_024760905.1). NCBI lineage: Eukaryota > Metazoa > Chordata > Actinopteri > Siluriformes > Plotosidae > Plotosus > Plotosus lineatus. The sequence continues at coordinate 58,108,922 of CM045734.1, forward strand.
TAAAATCCTCCACCTTCGTTATCTCTGCTCCCTGTAACATCACCATTCCTCCTGGGTCCTTCTCATTCACACACATGTATTTTCTGAGGCTAACCTTCATTCCTCTCCTTTCCAGGGCATACCTCCACCTCTCTAGATTTTCCTCCACTTGTTCTCTGCTCTCACTACAGATCACAATGTCATCTGCAAACATCATAGTCCATGGAGATTCTTGCCTAAACTTGTCTGTCAGCCTGTCCATCACCATCGCAAACAAGAAGGGGCTCAGAGCTGATCCTTGATGCAGTCTCACCTCCACCTTGAATTCGTCGGTCACGCCGACAGCACACCTCACCACTGTCTTTCATCTCTCATACATGTCCTGCACCACTCTGACATACTTCTCTGCCACTCCAGACTTCCTCATGCAATACCACAGTTCTTCTCTTGGCACCCTGTCATATGCTTTTTCCAGATCCACAAAGGCACAGTGCAGTTCCCTCTGACCTTCTCTGTACTTCTCGATTAACATCCTCAAAGCAAACACTGCATCTGTGGTGCTCTTTCTTGGCATGAAACCAAACTGTTGCTCACAAATGCTGACCTCTGCCCTTAGTCTAGCTTCCACTATTCTTTCCCATAACTTCATCGTATGGCTCATCAACTTTATCCCTCTGTAGTTGCCACAACTCTGCACGTCTCCTTTCTTCTTAAAAATGGGCACCAGCACACTTCTCCTCCATTCCTCCGACATCTGCTCACTCTCTAAGACCTTGTTGAATGTTCTACCTCTCCTAGACACTTCCATACCTCCACAGGTATGTCATCAGGACCAACTGCCTTTCCATTTTTCATCCTCTTCAGTGCCCTCCTCACTTCACCCTTACTAATCTTTGTTACTTCCTGCTCCTCAATGGTCACCTCTTCTACTCTTTTTTCTTTCTCATTTTCCTCATTCATCAGCTCTTCAAAGTACTCTTTCCATCTTTCCAGCACACTTCTGTCATCAGGAAATATATTTCCCTCTGTCCTTTATCAATCTAACTTGCTGCACGTCCTTCCCATCTCTAGCTCTCTGCTGTGCCAACCTGTATAGATCATTTTCTCCCCTCTTACTCTCCTACCTGTCTCCCTGATCACATTTGCTGTGGTTGTCCAGTCATCTGGAAGCACTTCCTGACCACCCAAATCCTGTTTCAACTCCTCCTTGAAGACAACACTACCCTCTTCCTTTTTCAACTTCCACCACTTTGTTTTCTGCTCTGCCTTTGCCTTCTTCACCTTCCTCACCATCAGTGTCATCCTGCATACCACCATCCTATGCTGTTTGGCATCACTCTCACCCACTACTACTTTGCAGTCACTGACTTCCTTCAAATTACATCGCCTACACAAGATGTAGTCTACCTGTGTGCTCTTACCTCCGCTTTCATAAGTCACCCTATGCTCCATGTCCACCTTCCTCCTCTGCATCATGTCAGCCAGCTCTCTATCTTTTCCTTGCATAGTTCCAACATTCAAAGTCCCTACTCTCAGTCCTAGACTCATGCTTTTCCTCCTCTCTCTCTCTGCCTACGGACACGCCTCCCACCTCTCCTTCTTCGACGTCTTCGACCAACAGTAGTCCAATTTCCATCAGCACCCTGTTGGTCGACAGCAATGATGGCGGTCGTTGTTAACCCGGGCCTCGACCGATCCAGTATGAGTTTAGAGTTTCTGATTTGCATTTTGTATTTTGGCAAAAGTTTTACGCCGGATGCCCTTCCTGTCACAACCCTCTGTATTTCTCCGGGCTTGGGACCGACATAAGGGGGAGAGACACTGGTTAGTGCCCCCCCGCCTCATGGCTGCATTATCGTAGCACTTAAATAACAATTAAAACACATGGAAAAAAAGTGAATTCACAATTCAGGCAATCATGTTGATAACATGTGCGTGAAGGAGAGAAAAAGAGGCGTACAGATCATCTACAACCAATCAGCAGGAGGGGGAAACAAAAGCTCTCAGCTATTGGCTAAATTTGAATCACGTGTTAGTAATTTCTGGGGCTGCCACTAATCTGAGAGTATGCGGGACCGCAACCGGAGAACCGCAAATGGGCGGGGCTGTATATCAGTATATATATATATATATATATATATATATATATATATATATATATATATATATATATATATACTGTATACCAGTACTATTACTCGTACAATACTATATCTAAAGTTAAAAGTAAGAGTTCAGTAAATTAAATCAGTACGTTATTAATGAGTTCAATTACTAGTTTTAATAGTGAGGTAAATTTACTGGGAAAAAAACAGTCAATAAGTTAATTATTAAATAAATAATTAATAATGAGTATTAAATTTCTAAACTATTACATTTCTTGGAACATTATTTAGTTGTATCATGACGTAGTAAGTGGTTTAGTATGTGAAATTAGTAAATGAATGAATGAAGACGATCAGGGTGTAAACATGTCAGTCTGGTCGTGAATGAGTTCGGCCGGTAAAGGAACTTAGTCACTGAATAAGGTTTTTAGGGTAAGTGACTCGGTTAGAGGGCAGTGGTGGCCTGGTGGTAAAGGTGCTGGATCACTGATCCTGAGCATGGGGGTTCAAACCCCACTCTCAATGGGTTGTCACTGCTGTCCCCCTAGTGCCACTAACTGGGTTATCAAAGGCCGTCTGTGTCTCTCACTGTCTCTCGTGTGAGGCTCATGTAAAAGCACCGTTGCTGACTTTCGTCAAGAGGAGCTGCATAGCCGTCAGTGTATTTCCACCCTGCAATGGCCTGGCGAGCAGTCCAGGGTGTACTCTGCCCTCGCCAGGAGTTGGCAGGGATGGACGCTAGCCTTCCTGTGACCCTAATTAGGATTAAGCGGTTCGGAAAATTAATAGATGGATGACTCGATTAGTAAAGTTGGAAAAATTAATAAAATATAAAGCTTAATTTCATTAATTAGTTTATAGTTCATAGATATGGTTGGTAGATTATTTAAATTTTAGGTTATTTAAAAAGTCGTTTATGTAGATTCGTGAGGTTATAAATGATTTGTTTATCGAATATGGCGTTTATCGAATATGGCGTTTATTCAACCGAATTGAATAAAAGCTGGCATGCCGAGGCTATAAACCTTTTCTCATTTGACTTTAAGGTATGTAAGTGTTATATTCTTAAGTTGATTTATATTTTTTCATTACAGTTAGTATACATTATTTTTAATAATTTTATTTAATTATTAGTCATTATCACAATATTTTTATCATGGTCTGTTTGTGCGCTCATTTGTCAAAATTTATGTGCAGTTGTTATTATTCCTGGGTGTCCTTGAGTAATAAACCCAGATTTCAGAAGACAGAAACCCCCGCGGCAACCCGGAGAGCGTTTACGAGGTTGTAAAATGAGCTTGTGTATAAGGCCTATTCTTCTATGTATGATTAGAGAACTGTAAAAGAAAAAAGAAATCATAATTTTATTGGTGCCTAATTCATGATGAAAGTGTTGGGAAGACAACGGCGGCTTTGTTCCGAACAGAGAACAGAGATCTGTGTCCCTCAGGATCAGGTCCATGTCGCCGTCATAAAAGTCAAATAGAAATAATTACACAAGATATTGCAGTAATTGCTACCAGAGACATAAAGTCACGCAGAGTCTTCTGACTGTCTCTCTGTCTGGTTCTCTGTCTGACAGTCTGACTCTCTGTGTATATGACTGCATGTCCTACTGTCTGCCTGTCTGTCTGTCTGTCTGTCTGTCTGTCTGCCTGCCTGTCTGTCTTACTAGCAGAGACATAAAGTCACGCAGAGTCTTCTGACTGTCTCTCTGTCTGGTTCTCTGTCTGATGGTCTGACTCTCTGTATATATGACTGCATGTCCTACTGTCTGTTTGCCTGCCTGTCTGTCTGTCTTATTACCAGAGACAAAAAGTCACGCAGAGACTTCTGACTGTCTCTCTCTCTCTCTCACTGGTTCTCTGTCTGACAGTCTGACTCTCTGTGTATATGACTGCATGTCCTACTGTCTGCCTGTCAGTCTTTCTGTCTGTCTGTCTGCCTGTCTGTCTTACTAGCAGAGACATAAAGTCACGCAGAGTCTTCTGACTGTCTCTCTGTCCGGTTCTCTGTTTGACAGTCTGACTCTCTGTGTATATGACTGCATGTCCTACTGTCTATCTGCCTGCCTGTCTGTCTGTCTTATTACCAGAGACAAAAAGTCATGCAGAGACTTCTGACTCTCTCTCTCTCTCTCTCTCTCTCTCTCTCTCTCTCTCTCTCTCTGGTTCTCTGTCTGACAGTCTGACTCTCTGTGTCTCTGACTGCATGTCCTACTGTCTGCCTGTCTGTCTGTCTGTCTGCCTGCCTGTCTGTCTTACTAGCAGAGACATAAAGTCAAGCAGAGTCTTCTGACTGTTTCTCTGTCTGGTTCTCTGTCTGACAGTCTGACTCTCTGTGTATATGACTGCATGTCCTACTGTCTATCTACCTGCCTGTCTGTCTTATTACCAGAGACAAAAAGTCACACAGAGTCTTCTGACTGTCTCTCTCTCTCTCTCTCTCTCTCTCTCTCTCTCTCTCTCTCTCTCTCTCTCGCTCTCTCTCTCTCTCTTTGACAGTCTGACTCTCTGTGTATATGACTTCATGTCCTACTGTCTGTCTGTCTGTCTGTTTGGAAATAAAAATGGATTAAACCCACACAGTCTTTCGGAGAACTCATTGATTTCTTTCATCAGTACTGTATTAGTAAATCATATAAGATTGTAACAAGAATATGTTTACATTGAGTGTTTGTGATGAATTTTCATGACTGGATCAGTTTTCGAGTTCATTCATTTTAAACAAATATTATGACGTGTTGTTTGATGATGGAATTGTGACCATTACTGACAAGAAAACTATTCTAATAAAGTGAGAAACAGAAAGAGAGAGAGAGCAAGAGAGAGAGAGAGCGAGAGAGAGAGAGAGAGAGAGAGAGAGAAGAAGAAGAAGAAAAAATATATAATGTTTTAAGTAAAGCATAAACAAATCAAAATAAATTATAAATAAATATATATTGGGGTAGTGGTGGCCCGGTGTTAAGGTGTTGAATCACTGATCCCAAGGTTGGGAGTTCAAGCCCCACTTTCAATGGGTTTTCACTGTCCCCCCAGTGGCGCTAACTGGATTATCAAAGGCCAACCATGTCTCTCACTGTCTGTGGTGAGAGGTTCATGTAAAAGAACCAGTGCTGACTTTTGACAACAGTAGCTGTATAGCCGTCAGCATATTTCTGCCCTGCAATGGCCTGGCAAGCTGTCTGGGGTGTACCATGCCCCTGCCCGGAGTTGGCTGGGATGGGTGCCAGCCTCCCCATGACCCTGATTAAAATTAAGTGATTCAGAAAATGAATAAATATGTATATATGTTAAAATGCTATTATTATTATTATTATTATTATTATTATTGGTAGCACGGTGGTGTAGTGGTTGGCATGTTCTCCTCATAGCAAGAAGGTCCTGGGTTCGATTCCCAGCTGAGGTGTTTCTGTGTGGAGTTTGCATGTTCGCCCGTGCTTGCGTGGGTTTCCTCCGGGTTTGCCGATTTCCTCCCACAGTTCACAAACATGCACAGTGGGTTAATTGGCTGTTCCAAATCTCCCCTAGGTGTGAATGGGAAGTGTTGACTCTGCGATGGCCAGGTGAGCTGTCCAGGGTGTACTTCACCCAGAGTCGGCTGAGATGGCGCTAACATCCCCGTAACCCTAATTAGGATTTAGTGGTTCTGAAAATTAATGATTATTATAATTATCATTATTATTAATAGTAGTATTTTAATTGATCTACTTGTTTACGGACCATTGGTACAGTTTCTTTCAGAACTCGAGCTCTTCTAGTGTAGCAGTGATGGATTAGTGGTTAATGTGATGGGTTACTAATCCAAAGGTCACTGGATAAATCTGTACTGTAACCACTGTTGGGCCCTTGAGCAAGGCCCTTAACCCTCAATTGCTCAGCTGTATAAAAATGATAATTGTAAATCACGCTGCCAAATGAGTGGAGTACAAATAAAGTTATGACCTCATTACCCTGAGTGAGGGCAACTCAACGCTATGACATCCTCGCTACACAACACTCGAGCCTACAGGATTCTAGTCCTGACAATCAGACTCATGCACTGGTACATTATTTCCTTTGAATAAGTTTGATTTTATAATTAGAGTTAAATTTAGATCACAACTTTAATATTTTATTTGTTATGATTGTTGGTGACCAGTTCTGACTTTCGTCAAGATTAGGCTGCATAACCATCAGCAGGTTTCTGCCTGCGAGGGCATGGAGAGCTGTCCAAGGTGTACCTTGCCCTCACCTGGAGTCGGCTGTCATGAGTATGTGGCCTGGTGGTTAAGGGCGCTGGATCGCTGATCCTAGGGTTGGGGGTTCAAGTTCCACTCTCCACAAGGTTGTCACTGTCCCCCCTGAAAAAGGGAAAAAGCTGAAAGGAAAAGAAGATTACAATTTGGAACAACCATTTAGCCTAATGTGCATGACTTTGCACTTTCTCAGCCTTTTATTTGACAGTAGCACAAATTGATGGATGAATAGATGGTTGTATAGATATATGGATGGATGGGTGGTTGGATGTATGACTGGATGGTTGGATGGATAGATGGATGGATGCTTGGATGAATGTATGAATGGATCGGTGGTTGAATGAATGAATGTATGGTTGGATGGACGAATATATGGATGGTTGCATCTATGGGTAGAGGGATGGAGGACACTAAGAGTGACATCAGACAGGTATATAAGACCCCACAGAAGAACCCCAAGCATCCATCTCTACAGGTCGCTCTCACTGCTCCGGAACCTTGATAAAGTCTGTCCATTGAAGCCAAGCGTGTGGTGTACTGAGGATTTCCAGACAGATTCTTCACAGGAAGTCATTTTAGAAAAGGTCAAAAAGGTTCAAAAAGACTTACAGGCTTCATCCAGGCCCTACTGAGTAGGAAAATAAAGGATTACAGAGAAGGAGCGTGAGAAAAAAATAAATGGGGCAAGAAGGAGAGAAGGACAGCATGATTAAGTGAATAACAGATAAAGAGAGAACAGAGAAAGAAAGTTATAAAAGAGAGAGAGAGAGAGAGAGAGAGAGAGAGAGAGAGAGAAAGACAGAGAGACAGAGAGAGAGAGAGAGAGAGTTGAGAGAAGAAGCAGATGCAGTTGGAACCACATTAAAGCGGTGACAGGAAATGACAAAAAGAGCGGCGCCGATTGAGGTTCTGTTCTGTCCTATCACTCTGTCCATCCCTCCCTCTCCTTCTCTTCCATCACTGTCTGAGATTCTCTCTCTCTCTCTCTGCTCATCTGTTCTTCTCTGTATCTCTGTCTCTTGTCTTTTTCTTCTTCCCCTCTCCATGTCTTTGTCCATCACATTTTCTATCTCTTTCTATCCCTCTATTTATTTTCTCTCTGTCTGTTTGTATCTTTCCTTCTCTTTTTATCTCTGTCTTGCTCTCCCTTGTTCCATCCCTGTGTGTGTCACTGTCCCTTGCACTTTGCTTTTCTCTCTCCCTGAGTCTGTCTCGCTCTCTCTCCCTCTTTTCCTTTCTCTCAGTTAGTCCTTTACCTTGTCTCTCTCTCTCTCTCTCTCTCTCTCTCTCTCTCTCTCTCTCTCTCTCTCTCTCTCTCCCCTCGCTTTTAGCAGGATGGGGTTCATTTCTTCTGGTCTTCGAAGTCTTGCCGAGTTTCTTCCCTCCATTGTACATACTTCAGCAGAGAGCTCATTGTTCTGACCGCGTTCTCCTGAGAGAGAAAGTCCGCACGACAATAAAACACAGCCGCTCGGCTCTGTGATGTCGTGCCAGACATGGTCTTGTCAGTTAAACACACTCATATGCTTACAAAAACACGCTGTGCGCTCTCGTGTGAACTGTTTGTGAAAGTTGTAACTCTTAATTTGGTGAAAAATACAGTCCATAAATGTTGAAAGCACACAGGATATTCCCCAACACATTTATATTAGTGTGTGTGTGTGTGTGTGTGTGTGTGTGTGTGTGTGTGTGTGTGTGTGTGTGTGTGTGTGTGTGTGTGTGTGCATACAGCTGGATTAAAGTTCAAGGTTTCAGCCCATGTAGCAGGGATGTGATGATTATGGGAATACGGTGTACGTCACAATATTAACATCATATTTCATAAAGTGTTGAGGAAACATCACGTTGAGATCCTGGTTCCTGTTTACTGGGGGGTCCGTGGGATTCTATTCACTCATTCGTCCACAGGAGAAATAAAAATTACAAGGAAGAAGAGGACAACAGCAATTATGGTGTCTACTACCATGATATATCATCGCATATGCAAAAATGTATAATTTCTGCTTATGCTGTGTAATTAAAGTTTATGTCAGTTCTGTCATTACATCTGGAAATAGCCGTAATAACCATAAATCATCAGGCGTAGACATGAGTGTAGACATGAAGCAGGAAGTGGAAACTGCACGTTTAAAACTCTATAGGTAAAACGCAACGAGTTCATCTACGGTGTTTCTATACTGTTCTTGTTCCTTCAAAGGTTTTTTTTTTTTTTTTGTCGTGCCAATATAATGATAATATAGAAAATGTTGTTGGTTAATCTCCTGTTTCTTCCCCCTCACAGTCAATCAGAGTAGGAAGTAAAGTAAAGTCTGTTGGGCTTTTTACACCCCGAGCCTAGTGGCTCATCAGGCCGGTGCTTATCGCCGGTTTCCATGGCGTGAAGCAACCAGGAGTTCAACTTCTCCTGGATGGGACGCGGGTCCATCACAGGTTACCCTCCCAGTGTATTTTTACTGGTACCCATTTATACTGCTGGGTGAACAGAGGCACACTTGTGGTTGAGACCTTAATCAGGGGTCTTAGCACAGTTAGGGTCCAACTGGGATTCGAACACACAACCCCACTTTGGATGGGTTAAACGCAGAGGTAATAATTTCCCCTGTGGGATTAATACAGTAAAGGGGAAATTTTATTACCCAAAGCAGTATTCAATGTCAGACGCATCACACAATGAAACATCAAAATAAAATACAAACATTCACAAATTTAGTGAGGCCGGTGACGTAGTGGTCAGGGTGCTGGGCTCATGATCAGGAAGTTTTGTGTTCAAATCCCAGTTAGACCCCCACTGTGTTAAGACCCCTGGGCAAGGTCTTAACCAAAAGTGAGCCTCTGCTCACCCAGCAGTATAAATGGTCCCAGTAAAATATGCTGGGAAAGTAACCTACGATGGACCGGCGTCCCATCCAGGAGGAGTTGAACTCTTGGTCGCTTCATGCTACAGAAACCGGGGATAAGCACCGGCCTGATGAATCGCTAGGCTCGGGGTGTAAAAAGCCCAATTTACAAATAAATTGCAAAAATGATTGCACCCCAGCTGTAATCAATAGAGTTTACCATCAGAAACAAACACAGACCATCAAACACAAATATAAACCATCAAAACACCACCATTATACATAAAAACCTAAATTCTCCGCAAAACGACATACACCATCAAAACACAGACCTCTCCATCTTCTCCGTCTAACCACCAGCATTCTCCACCAAATGCCAACATTCACCTTCGAATACCAACATGGACCATCAAATACTTCTATTGACTATCAAATACCACCGTTCACCATCAACACCATCATTTTCCATAAAGCGCTGACATTCTTAATGAGACACCAACATACACCATAAAAACATTAACGTAAACAGCAACATTCACCATCAACACCAGCATTCACTGTCAAACGTCAACATATCAACATACACCATCAAACACCAACTTTTACCATCAACACCAGTATTCTTCATCAAACACCACCAGCAAACAGTAACATTTTTCATCATACTCCAACAAACATCATCAAAACACCAACATTCACTGTTACACTGTTAAGACCAATGTTCTCCACCAAAACACAAACATTCTCCATTAAACCACAGGATTCTTCAGGAAACACCAACAAACCACGATTTCCCAGCAAACACAATCATCACAATAACACTTTCACCATCAACCACCAACACTCACCATCAATCTCCAGCATTCACCATCAACCACCAACACTCACCATCAATCTCCAGCATTCACCATCAACATTCACCACCACTCACCATCAATCTCCAGCATTCACCATCAACCACCAACACTCACCATCAATCTCCAGCATTCACCATCAACCATCAACATTCACCATCAACCACCAACACTCACTATCAATCCCCAGCATTCACCATCAACCACCAACACTCACCATCAATCTCCAGCATTCACCATCAACCATCAACATTCAACATTAATCCCCAGCATTCACCATCAACCATCAACACTCACCATCAATCTCCAGCATTCACCATCAACCACCAACACTCACCATCAATCTCCAGCATTCACCATCAACCTTCACCATCAACCACCAACACTCACCATCAATCTCCAGCATTCACCATCAACCACCAACACTCACCATCAATCTCCAGCATTCAACATCAACCGTCAACATTCACCATCAACCACCAACACTCACCATCAATCCCAGCATTCACCATCAAATGTTCTTAATCAAATACCAGCTCTCATCCTCAAACACTTTGACTGTGAAACACCAACACTCACCATGAAACACTTTCAAAATAAAAAACAGCTTTCACCATCAAACAGTATACCATCAAACACCAACACTCACCATGAAACACTTCCATCATTTAACACATTCATCATGAAATCCCAAGACACAATATCAAACACTTTCAGAATCGAACACCATTATTTACCATCAAACACCCACTTTACCCATTATTTAAAAAAATTCACCATCAAACAACACATTCACCAATAAACACTTTCACCATAAATAAACAACATTCATCATCAAACACTCTCATGATCAAAAACCAACATTCACCATCAGACTATATCTCTGACCATCAAACACATTCACCATCAAACACCTGCATGTACCATCAAACACAGGCATTCACCATCAAACACCAATACTGACTGGAAAAAAATTCATCTTCAAACAGTAGCATTCAGAATCAAACATTTTCATCCTCAAAACCCTACACTCATCATCAAACACGTTCACTATCTAACACAACCTCTTTGGTCTTCCTCTAGGCCTTCTGCCTGGTAGTTCCAACCTCAGCATCCTACTGCCAATATACTCCCTATCCCTCCTCTGTACATGTCCAAACCATCTCAATCTAGCCACTCGGACTTTGTCTCCAAAACATCTTACATGTGCTGTCCCTCTGTTGTGCTCATTCCTGATCCTATCCATCCTCGTTACTCCCAAAGAGAACCTCAACATTTTCATCTCTGCTACCTCCAGCTCTGCCTCCTGTCTTTTCCCCAGGGCCACTGTTTCTAAACCATACAACATCGCTGGCCTCAACACCGTCTTGTAGACTTTTCCCTTCATTCTTGCCGATACTCTCCTATCACACATCACACCGGACACTTTTCACCCAGCAGTATAAATGGGTACCAGTAAAAATATACTGGGAAGGTAACCTGCGTTGGACTAGCGTCCCATCCAGGAGGAGTTGAACTCCTGGTCGTTTCACGCTACGGAAACCGGGGATAAGTACTGGCCTGATGAGCCACTCGGCTCGGGTGTAAAAACCCAACCTTACCTTACCTACCTTACCTCCAACTCTGCCTCCTGTCTTTTGCTCAGCGCAACTGTTTCTAAACCATACAACATCGCTGGCCTCATCACCGTATTGTACACTTTTCCTTTCATTCTTGCCGATACCTTCCTATCACACATCACACAGGACACTTTTCTCCAACCATTCCAACCTGCCTGCACACGCTTCTTCACCTCTTTCCCACACTCTCTATTGTTCTGGACTGTTGAGCCTCAGTACTTAAAGTCCTCCACCTTCTTTATTTCTGCTCCCTGTAACCTCACCATTCGTCCTGGGTCCTTCTCATTCACACACATGTATTCTGACTTACTGAGGCTAACCTTCATTCCTCTCCTTTCCAGGGCATACCTCCACCTCTCTAGATTTTCCTCAACTTGTTCTCTGCTGTCACTACAGATCACAATGTCATCAGCAAACATCATAGTCCATGGGGAATCTTGTCTAACCTCGTCTGTCAGCCTGTCCATCACCATAGCAAACAAGAAGGGGCTCAGAGCTCATGCTTAATGCAGTCCTACCTCCACCTTGAACTCTTCTGTCACACCGACAGCACACCTCACCACTGTTTTACATCTCTCATACAATTCCTGCAACACTCTAACATACTTCTCTGCTACTCCAGACTTCCTCATGCAATACCACAGTTCCTCTCTCAGCACCCTGTCATATGCTTTCTCCAGATCCACAAAGGCACAATGCAGCTCTGTCTGACCTTCTCTGTACTTCTATATTAACATCCTCCAAGCAAACAATGCATCTGTGGTGCTCTTTCTTGGCATGAAACCAAACTGTTGTTCACATTTTGTTCACATTCCCAAACTGTTGTTCCGCATTTACCACTTAACACCATTAATCACCATCATACTAGATTTTTGCTTTAACTTGCATTGGTGTGAGATTTTCAATTATTCCACTATATCCAAAAATTCCCATGGTGTATTTGTCATCCATAAGGAGTATTATTTTAGTCCTGCGCTCCTCGGGCTTTCAGTCAGCCGACACCGAGAGCAAATAAAGTTTCCAGTTGATAACACACCCAATACAGAGTTCCATTGGGATCCAGCATTTTATCTCAGTATGGACAATTTTATCCTGAGCTAAACACCATCAGGCTTTTACCCTCTGACTTCAAATGAATTTACTCAGAGATGTTTCAGTCACATCTAAACAGGCAAAGCTAATGTAACAAGGAGCGATTTTACCAGAGCTGGAACCAAGATCATTTTTTAAAATTTATTAAGAGCCAGATAAATGAGTGTGCTTTATTTGTCAAGAGTCTGTTGCTCTAAAGGAATTTCATATCATGAGACATTATGAAACAAATCAGGGCATTGTATGAAACATCCAGAAGATGAGAGAACACAGCTGGAAGCTATTCTGGCAGGAATGATCTTTTGTGAATGACAAAAAAAGTTCTTAATTTAAGTGGACAACCATGTCCTACGACTGTTAGTGTGAAAGTGCCCAAGTCTGCACTCAGACAGAAGTTGGAGAAATTTGACCTGCATAGAAGATGTGCACAGGAACAAAATGAGACAAAAACTATAGGATGCTGATGTACCAAGCCTTTTGTCAAATCAAGATAGAAATGTTTGTGAACAGGAGAAGAACCTCATACAAACTGTGAAACATGGTACTGGAAATGTTATGGTTTGGGGTTACTTCACTGCGTCAGGCACTGGGAAGGTTGTGGTCATTGATTCGGTGATGAATTCAGAATCATTCCAAAGAAGGCTTAAAGATCATGTGAGACCATGTGTCTCAAAACTGAAATTGAACCAGAAATAGAGATTTCACTAAGGAAAAAAGTCCTCCAATGGACATGGCAAAAGAAGAAATGAAGTCCCGGAATAGCCGAGTGAAGGTTTGAAAAGCATAAAACATGGAAGAAGAAGACCTTGAGGTTTATTTTGCCATTGAGGGGAAAGTGTGTATGTGTGTGTGTGTGTGTGTGTGTGTGTGTGTGGGGGGGGTCAGAGGAAAGTGATGTCACAGCCTGGTGGACATTCATTCTTCATTTTCTAAGACACCTAATCCTAAGGGTCGCAGGTTCCATCTCAGCTGACTGGGTGAAGGCAGAGCACACCCTGAACATTTACAAGGCAACTGCAGGTAAAAGGTAAAGTCTGTTGGGTTTTTACACCCGAGCCTCGTGGCTCATCAGGCCGGTGCTTATCCCGGTTTCCATAGCGTGAAGCAACTAGGAGTTGAACTCCTCCTGGATGGGACGCTAGTCCATCGAAGGTTACCTTCCCAGTATATTTTTACTGGTACCCATTTATACTGTTGGGTGAACAGAGGCACACTTGTGGTCGAGACCTTGCCCAGGGGTCTTAGCACAGTGAGGGTCTCAGTGGTATTCGAACGCACAACCTCCCGATCATGAGCGCAGCACCCTAACCACTCCGCCACTGGCCCCACCAAGGCCACTGCAGGCCCAACAGGGGCAAGTTGGAACAGCCAATCAGCCTACTGCACATGTTTTTGGACTTTGGGAGGAAACTGGTGTACTTGGAAGAAACCCCCTCAAACACAGGGAAACTCCACACAGAAACGCTCAAGCCCAGGAATTGAATTGAACCCATGACCTTCTTAATGTGAAGCAGACATGTTAACATCCATACCACTGCTCGGACCACCTCAAGGACAATTTATGCAAAATCCCTCCCCTTTTTAAATGGGGCAGTCATTATGCTTCTTATTCAATGTGCTTGAATGACTTTGTGTGTTGTATGATCAGAGTAAGGTTAGAATAAGAACAAGCAGGTTGTACCTATGATATCAATCAGTTTAAAGCTTACCAACAAAACTTAGACCCACAAGAACACCGTCATGTTTTTTTTAAAATTTTCTAATTTAATTAATTAATTAATTTAGTATTATTATTTTTAACAAAATCAGTATTAAGTTAGTAGATTATGAATAGCAATGTCTACAAAACACCAGCAGAGGGTGGTGAGTAAATACTCTATGAAAGTCGAACATGAATCCATCCATGTTGAACACTAGAGGGGCACAAATACCAATTTTTAAATACTAATACTTTCTAGTATTTCATCTCTGAGGCTTCAACCCAAACAGAGAGTGAATGCAACAAAATTTATGGCTATCAAAAATTCATCAGCATCCAGATTAAAGTAAAGTAATAAGAATTCATTAGTTCGTAAATACATGTTCAGTATGTTCTTTATGGTGATTGGGATCGTGCTGGATCTTGGGAAGACTGGGTATGAGGTAAGAGTACACCCCAAAAAGCATGGAAGCAGCAAATCGTAACCCAGACGTATACAGTATATGATTTTTGGAATCGGAGCTGTGTTTGAGTTGGTAATGACGTAGACGTTTGCATGAACACCTCACAGTAAGAAGGTCCTGGGTGCAGGCTTGGTGAGGGCATTACTGTGTGAAGTTTAGCTGTTCTTCCCGTGCTGGTATGGGTTACACTAGGGTACATCAATTTCCTCCAACAGTCCATAGACGTTCACATTACGCGAACTGGCTATTTCGAGTTGCCCCTAGGTGTAAGTGGGAGTGTGAATGTGTGTGCGTGTGTATGTGTGTGTGTTGGCCCTACTGTGAACTGCTGTTCAAAGCGCACCCCACCTTCACCCGGAATCGGCTGAGATCTGAGGCTCAGCAAATGAATGAAAGAATGCGGTTGAACTACAAAGTGAGCCAACAGCGTTTGTCTTCTGTTAGCAACAAGCTAGCCAGCTAATTCATAATTCGCCTTTCATAATCAACCTGCGATTTTTTTTGTACAAGTTAAGCAGAGCTATGGTCGAAGGCACTGACGCAGGTTTTGGTGAGATGGATTTAAAAGCTGTGTAGTTGTATTCACTTATAAAATATGTGTTGTATGTGTGTCGTGGGGAAAATAGATCAGGTATGTAATTTATACTGAATGATGTTCATACTAAAGATGTATGATTGTTGCAAGACAAAAAAAATCCTCGTGCGATATTCCTGTGAAATTCGGTTGAAGAACACATGCAACACGACATACGTACGGTCAACCTAATAGTGTATTTGAAATATTATACAATAAGGATGCCCCATGGATTTATTGTAGCGTACTCATAGAATTACTGTTAGAAAAATGTACAATTCTGGGCATGTCAGATAACCAAAAAAAATGTGTATGTTTATTGTAAAATAGATGTCGGATGTTCTAAGACGTCGCCCAACAAGCCAAGGAAACGGATGTGACCCCAAGAATTACTGAGATAGAAAAAATGTGAACATGTTCAAAACTCCATGACGAGAGCCTACAACGGCATTTTCTTTTGCTGAACAGATGAGATTTTGTATGACACGCCCACACGTGTCCTATCTACCGTAGATTTTAGTGGATTTAAAAATACCTTGGCAGGAGCTGCTGTGCTGGTGCTCGCCACAGCCCCAAACCCTTCGAATTCCGTAACACTCTGTTTGTTCTTCAGGATCAGCGCGTATCGTTGATTTAGCCATGCCGTATTCCTGAGCAAGATCAGTAACTCGCACGCCCGATTCATGCTTAGCTATCAGCTCTTTCTTAAACGCAACAGTTTTCAGCACAACTGACCTTCTCTCAGTAGCTTTCTTTGGAGACATGTTTATTAGCTAATCTAATCGAGTAAACAAAAAAACGCGGTATACTGTACTTTGTAGAACAGGAGCAAGCACATCCACACGCACACAGTGATCCAGTAGAGTCAAAAGAGACCGATTTCTGGAAGTCGCACACTTTTCCTTCCAAACACGCACGTTTGTCGAGTTTGATTCCGGGTTTTGTTCAACTTCCTGGACAAAAAAATTCCGGATTTTTTGTTCGAATTCCAATTTGTTCGACCTCCAAAGCGTTCGAGAACCGAGGTACCACTGTATTTACTCCGACTATAATTTTTGCTAAAACCCACCTCTGATATCTGTGGAATAGTCACGGAATAGCTGCAATAATTCCAGCCGTAGTTCTTGCAAACCAACCGGCTGTGTAAGACCTGCGTTTAAGAATTGTTACACATGAAGCCGTATCTGGTGCTCAGTTTAGTGTGTAAACACTGAATATAGCCTTAAATCTATAGACCCTCCCCCTCCTGAAACAGGACGAATCCTCTCATGTGATGCTGGTAATAAAATCATATCCTAAATCATACAAACACCCCCCACCCCCGTACAAGTGGCTATGTTGGTTTCATTGTTAATGCTAATGATCATGTTATTGTTGTTGTTGTTGATGTTGTTGTTGTTGTTCTTGTTGGACTGAGGGATCAGTGAGTACGATGGTGTTTCTGTCTGCAG
This sequence comes from Plotosus lineatus, assembly GCA_024760905.1. Classification (NCBI taxonomy): domain Eukaryota; kingdom Metazoa; phylum Chordata; class Actinopteri; order Siluriformes; family Plotosidae; genus Plotosus; species Plotosus lineatus. The sequence goes on from CM045734.1 coordinate 58,125,833, forward strand.
GCAATAATCAATGTACATTCCTGACAATGAAACCAGCAGCATCAACTCTTTTGGACAAAGCTGAGCTTGCTGAGCCCAAAGTCAACACCATAATGACAGAACATTAGCAATGAGTCACATCTTACTCAGGATATTCAGATTTTACGCTGCAGACTCTGGTAAGAGTTTTACATCTTTTACATCTTTTACTTTTGCATCTCCTGTGTATGTCTGGAGAATTTGGTATGCATAATTTTTGTTCAGTCATTCATTTTCTGAACCGCTTAATCCTAATTAGGGTGGTGGGGAAGCTGGCGCCCATCCCAGCCAAGGGCAGAGGACACCCTGTACGACTTGCCAGGCCATCACAGGGCAGAAAACACACCGGCAACTATGCAGCCTCCTCTTGTCGAAAGTCAGCAATGGTTCTTTTATAGGAACCCCACATCCACACCATAGACAGTGAGAAACATGCCTGGCCTTGATAACCCAGTTGATGCGCTGGGGTGGGGGGGTGGGGGGTGACAACCTGTTGAGGGTGGGACTCGAACATCTGACCTTGGTATCAGTGATCCACCACCTTTACCACCAGGCCACCACTACCCGTGATTTTTGTTGACATGTACAAACCGGATTCCAAAAAATTTGGGACACTATACAAATTGTGAATAAAAACTGAATGCAATGACGTAGAAGTGCCACATTTCAATATTTTATTCTGACTCAAACATAGATGACAGGGCCAAAAGTTTAAACTGAGAAAAGTTCATCCAGATACACTCCCACAATTTTATATGGTTTCCTTTCACAATCTAAATACATGTGCATCAGGCTAACTGGCTTCTAGGTGTGAGTGTGAGTGGTTGTATATTGCCCTGTGATGGACTGGCGAGCCTTTCAGGGTGTACTCCGCCCTCACCCAGAGTTGCCTGATGACCTCCTACTATAGCTATTGCCCATTGCTCCTCTTGTGATGAAGATCACCACCAAGGTTCCATCAACAGTTTCTCCTGGGCCAGTCTCTACAGCTGCCCCCACAACTTCTTGGCATCCACCTCGAGATCACATTGCCAGATGTTCCTTGACCAACATCTTTTCCTTTTTCTTCTGGGATTCCTTGCCTGGTAGTGTTGCTGGCTGGCTTGCAGAGGGTGTGGCCAATCCACTACCAGCAGCGTTGTTGTATCTCCACTCCTACTGGTTGCTGTCCAGTTTGCTATCACAATTCCTCACTACTGATTGTGTCACAATTTTGTTATTACTTCAATTTTAAGCAAGATATCGATTGTATTAGCAGGTTCCATAGTGGCGTACTGATTAGCACATTTGCCTGACGGCAAGAAGGGTTTGAGTTCTGGTCACGGGTGGTTCTGTCTAGAGTTTGAATGTTCTCTTTGTGCTTGCGTGAGTTTCCTTGGGGGACTCTGATTTCCTCCCACATTCCAAAGACATGCACATTAGGATAATTTTCTGTTCCAAATCCCCAATAGGTATGAGTGTGAAAAGTTGTGTGTCTTGGTTCTGTGATGGTCTGATCTATGCCACCACGCCGCTACGCCATCCGCTGTCAAGACATTTTAGAATTGGAGAATTTAGAGACATCACATCTTTAACACTGTTAAACTGTCGTGTAGTTGAAACAACCACACGATTTTTTTTTTCATCTTGTCCTCAAGAGTTTAAATGACAAAGTATGCAAAATGATCGCACAGTCCCAAGCTTTTCTGTGCTGTGAATCATTTGGTAAGCGAATGTAAACGCACACATTACACTGAGATCACTGGATAAACTTCTTCCCTCACGGCGAAAGTAGCTGATTGGGCGATCTTTGAGTAACCTTCCCAAGAGATTTTCCTAATGCCAATATTTAAATCACACACAAATATTCAGTCTGAGAAGAAAATCAAGCAGAGGTCAACCATGCTGTCCCGTTTCTGCAGATTCTGTACTATTACATTCAGTAGTAGCTATAGCGGAAGACAGTGGAAGTGGTTATAATTCTTTAGACAGTTATTAAGTTTGTCTTTAGCGACTTAAAGGAAATGAATATCCGATGTGTTTTATTTTCCCTTATCAGCCCATTCTGGACGAATGTAAAGGTTTCCTGGTGAAGTCACTCCAGGTCATGGGCGTGACTGGAGGAAAAGAGGAAAAGTCGGTGATCAAGTGTTAAGAACCAGAAGACGGCGTACAATTATAAGAGAAATAAAGAAGATGATGTTTGCTAATTTCATGGTATAATGCAAGAGAAAGCAAACGGTTTCAGAAAGACCAGTCTCAGCATCTTTATTTAATATACCTCTCAGCTGAATGTGCGGCCGGTGGTGTAGTGGTTAGGGTGCTGCGCTCACGATCGGGAGGTTGTGAGTTCGAATCCCACTGAGACCCTCACTGTGCTAAGACCCCTGGGCAAGGTCTCGACCACAAGTGTGCCTCTGTTCACTCAGCAGTATAAATGGGCACCAGTAAAAATATACTGGGAAGGTAACCTGCGATGGACTAGTGTCCCATCCAGGAGGAGTTGAACTCCTGGTCGCTTCACGCTATGGAAACCGGGGATAAGCACCGGCCTGATGAGCCACAAGGCTCGGGTGTAAAAACCCAACAGACTTACCTTACCTATCTCAACTGAATGCTCTCTGGGCAGTGGTAGCCCAGTGGTAAGGTGCATGATTACTGGTCCTGAGGTCAGGGGTTCAATCCCCACCTCTCATTGGGTTGTCACTGCTGTCTTCCCCAGTGCAGCTGACTGGGTTATTAAAGGCTGGCCATGTCTCTCCCTGTCTGTGCTGAAAGGTTTAATGTAAAAGAACCATTGCTGACTTTTGTCAGCATGTTTCTGGCCTGCGACTGTCTGAGTTGGTTGAGATGGGCTCCAGCCTTCCCGCGACTCCGCGATAGGATTAAGCAGTTCACAAAATTAATGAATGTTCCTTTATGTGTTCAGCTTAGCAGACTATTTTATATTAATTAGCCTGGTTAAACAGAAGATGGTGGCACAGCCACCTCTCAGCAAGAAAGCCTCGGGTCAGTCCCCAGCTCGGTTTCCGGTTTCCTCCCTTAGTGCAAAAAAGATCCACAGGAGGCTAACCGGTTATTCCAAATCGCCCCTAGGTGTGAGTGTTGGCCTTGTGATGACCTAGTGAGCTGTCCACAGTGTATCCCACCCTCGTCCAGAATAGGCTGTGGTGTGTGCCAGTCTCCCTGTGACCCTGATTAGGATTAAGCGGCTTAGAAAATGAATGAATAAACATGAGTTGCCATTCGCATCTTGTCTTTAACCACCTGGTTTGGTTGGTTAACCACCTGGCTTTAACACTGGATTGTTCTAGAGTTTATAGAATTATAGACTATACTCTGACGACAACAATGTGTCCTATTGTTTTAACATATGAATAGCCCTCTATTCGCCCTGTGAATGCTCGGCCCTGTCTGATCGTCTTGGTGGTTAAGCAGGGATAGGCCTTATAAGCACCTGCACAGGAGACAGTCAGGGAATACCAAGTGCTGTGGAGGATTCTGGAAAAAGTCTGGAAAGCTAAATTTAAAAGCTTTGCGTTGAGAACTCTGACAATAGAGTCGGCAAACTTGAGTTAAACGGAGTGAGGCGCGTACATAGATACATACAGTACAAATAAAAGCTTTCATAACTTTGGTCAAAACAGACTCAGGACTTTGTTAGTGGTCTCCTTCTGTCTTGTGGAGCCGGTGGTGTGGTGGTTTGGGTCCTGCGCTCATGATCGGGAGGTTGTGAGTTCGAATCCCACTGAGACCCTCACTGTGCTAAGACTCCTGGGCAAGGTCTCAACCACAAGTGTGCCTCTGTTCACCCAGCAGTATAAATGGGTACCAGTAAAAATATACTGGGAAGGTAACCTGCAATGGACTAGCATCCCATCCAGGAGGAGTTGAACCCAGAAACCGGGGATAAACACCGGCCTGATGAGCCACTAGGCTCAGAGGAAAAAACCCAACAGACTTTACCCACCTCCTTCTGTCTTGGGAGACAATAGCGTAGTGCTTATTTGCACTTTTGCAAGCGACTATACTGCCCGACTCAAGAATGGCTATTTCTGCCACACCCTCAAAACTTGAGGGTGTGGCAGGCCTCTATTGTCGCTGCGCAGCCTTCCTGTTAACTTTTTTGTTGAAGTCTGTTTCTGGCTTTCTCTGCATTCTGAGCACCCTGTTCGACAGCAAAGCACCAGGCTGACTGATCCTCTGCACTGCTTTCCCAGGTATCAACATCGATGCCACACAGTTTCAAGTCCTTCTAGCAGACATCTTTGTAACGCAGGCATCGGGGTCCATTCAGTTTTGAGCCATCTACCACTTGATCATACATGATACCTTTGGGGACAAGGCCAGGTTCCACTATAATAACTGGCTGCCTCTCACTGAGAATGGCGAGCATGCTATTCATTTCGCCACTTTCAGGACCTCACTGTTGGGTATTTTATCCTTTGGCTGGATGTGCAGAATGCATCGCCGGCTCCTCAGGCGGAAGCCTTTGAGTTCCTTTGCTTGCTTTTGCATAGGCGGGCCATGCCTCACTGCTCTCGAAGAGCATGCTAGGCACGCATACCTAGTAGATACGCAACTTGGATTTAAAAGTGAATCTGTGGTTTTTCCAAGTCCACTAGTTCAGTATAGCCGTTCTTGCTGGTGCCTTTGGACTCAGGACTACCAACACAGGAATTTCATTCGGGAATGTTGTGAATTTAACCACAGCGAGTCCATGGGAGCTAAAGTGCCAAAGCTCTAACGGGAGAGAGGAACAACATTCGCTCACTTCCCTGTCGCTCACAGCAATCGCCAGCCAATCATGGGCGTCCGTGACCTCATTCGTGCCAGGGGGTGGATAGTGCTTTTCCTGCAAGTGTGTTAGACCACATGCCACCACAGTTCGAAAAGAGGCAGGTGTTTATCACTGCATGTCACGGAGAGGGCATGTGCACACTTTTTTCCTCCCCTTGGTCGGTGGTAGTAGTGCGACAGGGAAGGCAATACTTGACAGGTGGGAATTGGATACGACTAGAATTAGGGATTAAACGGGGGCAAAATCCAAAAAAAGTTGGAATGTTGGGAATTTCTGTTCATTATTTATGACATGGGCGGCACGGTGGCATCATGGTTAGAACATCTGCCTGAGAGCAAGAAGGTCCTGGGTTCAATTCCCAGTTTGGGCATTTCTGTATGGTGTTTCCATATTCTCCCCGTGTTTGTGTGGGTTCCCTCTGGTTACTCCCGTTTCTTCCCATAGTCCAAAAACATGCACAGTAGGTTGACTGGCTGTTTCAAATCTCTCCTAGGTGTGAGAGAGAGTATGCATGGTTCTATGAGTGCTGGCCCTGCGATGGCCTTGCAAGCTTTCCAGGCTGTACTCCAGGGTCGGCCGAGATGGGTCCCAGCCTCCCTGCAACCCTAATTAGGATTAAGCGGTTCAGAAAATGAATGAAGGAATTTAGGGCACATTATTCCTTTCCAAACCAAAATGATTTGGACTGTGGATGGAAACCAGAGTATCTGGAGGAAACCCACACAGGCAGAAGGAAAACATGCAAACTCCACACAAAAATGGAATTCAGGACCTTCTTGCTGTGGGCAGACATGCTAACCACTACTTCACCATGTGCCATCTAGGTCTTTTGCTTTGGTTTAAAATGATCTTAGCACTTTAAAAATAATAAATATCGGACATATTTCAATATCTTTATTAGTGCAGTGGTACCCTGACTTACAAATGTCTTTTATAATAATTTTTCCATAATACGAGCTTCAATCCCACCAAAGATCTGCCCCATCCAACAAGCAAAATTTTGATTTACGAGCTCTGCTGGGGAAATGGTTTTTCCGGGCCGATTAGCCTCGTATTCTTCTGTGTGTATACTTCTGCGCTCTAAGAATGCCTTGTGCAGTGCTTCTCAATTATTTCCTGTGATGCCTCCTATAGGAATAAAGAAAAAACATCCTGCCACCAGCACGTGACTATAAATAGTGTTTACTGCACTTCATATTGTTTACTCAGTGCTTTTTCTCTACACCATAGGGAACACAGTGAGAGCGCCACTGCCACCTTCTGTAGAGGATGCACTATTGCACTTAAATCTAGTACAGTGTGGCAAAAAAGCATTCTCCCCAGGGTCATATGCTCTCCCCCCAGCATCACACCGGGGCACGCCCACGCCCCACTATTTGAGAAGCACTGGCATTGTGGGAGCTCACCACGAGCCTTTTCTCACTGGCATTCGTAGCGTGCACACACACAAAATTATCCTCCTCCTTCTCTATTACGCACCACCTCCTGCCTGCCCACGTGACACCCAAGTGACATCTTTGCCGCAGTGGATGATCGGAAGGGTTAATTGACATTGTTTTTTCTTGTGTTATTATTATTATTATTATTATTTATTATTAATTATTATTATTTTAATGTACATGTATTATTATTATGAAATATTTATTGTTTTCACATGTTTATCTTTAATATATTACGTCAAGTATACGTGTTTGTGTCAGGTTATATGAGTTTGGGAGGGGGTTTGAAAGGATTAATTGGTTCTCTATTATTTCCTATGGGTATTTTTGTTTTATATAACATACATTTTGATTTACGAACTTTCCTTGGAAACGGATTAAATTCGTAAGTCAAGGTACCACTGTATCTTTACAATTATATATTGTCCTCACAATACTTCTCAATGACTGATTATTTTATATCTTCAGCAACATCAGCCAAGCATCTAACTAAGGCACTGAACATCTCTATTATGTTTATAAATTGAGTGTATAATGATTTATAAGAGTTTGATGCTAAACTAACAGCTATGGGCTTTAAGCTGGCTGCATGACTTCCTCACAAACAGACCTCAGTGCGTTCGGGTGGGAAATAATGTCTCCAATGTCATCTCCCTTAGCACTGTTTTCCCCCAGAGCTGCGTCCTGAGTCTGCTGCTGTTCATGCTGATTACCGACTGCTGCACCAGATTTACTACTAGCCACATTGTAAAATTTTGCAAATGACACAAAAGCATTGGTCCTCATCAGTTCATCAGTAATAACAATGAACAGGTCTACACAGAGGATGTGAACTATCCGGCGGACTGGTGTGAAACTAAAAACTTGATCCTGAACACCTCAAAAACAAAAAAAGAGCCTTGTGGACTTCAGGAAGAACTGGCCCAGCCACACTCCTCTCACCATCAACGACTCAACAGTAGAGATCATTAGCAGAACCAGCTTCTTGGGGATGCAGTTAATGGATTCTTGAAATTAGTCTGAACACTCCTGTACCTCTGTAAAGAGGACACAGCAGAGTATGCACTTTCTGTGCTGGATGAGGAGAGTGCACCGAACCACGCCCATTCTCACCACCTTCTACAAAAGAACTATAAAGACCATACTGACCAGCTGCATCTCAGTCTGGTCAAGGGCCTGTAGTGCCTCTGGCTGGAAGTTCCTAGAGATGGTGGTGGGGCCAGTGGAGAAAACCACTGGGAGCTCACTTTCTCCCCTCCAGGACATTGCAAAGAAATGCCTTTTACAGGGCTCAAAGGATCACCAGAGACCCCACCCACCCCCATCATGGACTCATGGACCGTTCGCCATAAGGCTGCTAAACACCTTGTATATTTACCAATTTTCTATTAATATTTTTCTTATTATTCCTGCAGTGCTTTGTGCCACTGTAGTGAAGTTTCATTTTGCTGAAAATCTAAATGAGAGAAAAAAAGTCTGTAGAAATATAAATATAAATATAAAGAAAGAATTTGTGCACTGTGGTGTAGTGGTTATCACACCCGCCTCACAGCAAGAAGGTCCTGGGTTCAATTCCCAATTCAGGTGTTTCTGTGTGGAGTTTGCATGTTCTCCCCGTGCTTGCGTGGGTTTCCACCAGGTTCTCAAGTTTCCTCACACAGTCCAAAACATGCACAGTATTATTATACAATTATATATAATTATATAATTATTATTATATATATAATATTATATAATTATACAATTGGCTGTTCCAAATCACCCCTAGGTGCGAGTGTGTGTTTGAATGGTTGAGCGAGTGCCGGCCCTGAAGTAGTCTGGAAAGCTGTCCAGGGTGTACCCCACCCTTGCCCGGAGTTGGCTGAGGTGGGCGCCAATTAGGCCCAAATAATTACCCTAATTAGGATTAAGCAGTTCAGAAAATGAATGAATGAAGTTAGTAGATAGGTAATCTTCTTAACACTACACTCATTTATACATGTATGTATATTTTTACAGAGCGGTCTGCTGGTAAGGTGCTGGATCACTGATCCCAAGGTTGGGGGTTCAAGCCCCACTCTCAACAAGTTGTCACTGCCCCAGCCCCCCTTGCAACTAACTGGGTTATCAAAGGCCAGCCATGTCTCTCACTGTCTGTAATGGGAGGCTGTAAAAGAACCATTGCTGGCCTACATCAAGAGGAGCCACATCGGCAAGCTGTCAAGAGTGCACCCTGCTCTTGCCCAGAGTCGGCTGAGATGGGCACTAGCCTCCATGCAGCCCTAATTAGGATTAAGCAGTTCAGAAAATGAATGAATAAATATTTACATTGAACCTCAGATTTTAAATGAAGCCATTTACGTAATGAGGAGAGACTCTATTAAAGTTTATTTAAAGTTTTTGAATTATGTAATAGTGGATTTTTTTGACCCTGGACCAGAATGGAGTGTTCCAGAATTCTCTGTAAATGACAGACAGTGTGAAAGAGAATGCTGTGTAAACACACACACACACACACACACACACACACACACACACACACACACACACACACGCGCACACACACAGGGTGAAGTATAATCCAAACCCAAGCCTGAGACTCCCCCAGCTGGAATCCACCCTGTGTGTGTGTGTGTGTGTGTGTGTGTGTGTGTGTGTGTGTGTGTGTGTGTGTGTGTGTGTGTGTGCGTGACCGAATGGGTGTGACCCTGTAACACCTCGTCCACATAATAACATCTCTGCAGAAGGCCGAATTCCAGCACCATCTCAAGCGGACTCCTTACACCAGGGGTCCCCAACCCCCGGTGCTCGGACCGGCACCAGTCCGTGGCTCATTTGATACCAGTCCACAAACAAAATCTTTCATGGTGCAAATAAAAGTTTTTTTTTATTAAAGCTTCCAAATCTTATTTTGAAAAACGACTGTTTTTGACATTGCCACAGAAGCAGTGGTGGTCTAGTGGTATAGGGCGCTGGATCGCTGATCCAAAGGTTGGGGGTTCGAGTCCCACTCTCCACAAGGTTGTCATTGCCCCCCCCCCCCCCCCAGTGCAGCTAACTGGGTTATCAAAGGCGGGCCATGTCTGTCACTGTCTATGGTAAGAGGCATGTAAAAGAACCATTGCTGACTTTCGTAAAGAGTAGCTGCAAAGCCGTCGGCGTGTTTCTGTCCCTTGCTAAAGAGTTGTGACAGGAAGGGCATCCGACGTAAAAACCTCTTCCAAATCAAACGTGCGAATCAAATGATTCGCTGTGGCGACTCCCGAGAAAAAGGGTAAAAGCCGAAAGGAAGACAGACAGACAGAAGCAGTGAAAGCCCTTCTTCCGTTTCCAACTACATATCTTTGTGAGGCGGGGTTTTCTGCGGTGACAGCCACCAAAACAAGGCCACGAAGTAGACTCTAGCCGGTCCGCGGAAACATTTTCATCCATAAAACTGGTCCCTGGTGCAAAAAAGGTTGGAAACCACTGCCTTACACACTCACCCACATAGGATGTTTACTGTGGCACTGTCTTGCTAACTGCTAATCTCGCTTCTAAACCAGAAAATGTGGCGGCTTTAAACACATTTAAAAGTGAGCCCACACGCTGTTTTGACAAGATCACTTGTCTAACAGAAATACTCCAAAGACAACCTTTTAACAACATTTGCATAGGCTTAGAGAGCAAAATGTTGTAAAACAGTGTTTTTACTTCAGGTCTTCTGAATCTTCGGTTAGCGGTTGGCGCTAAGTGTAAATGAGCGTTACTTTAGTTCTGAAAAGCATTTTTTCAATTAACTACTAATGAATCTGAGGAAAATGCTGATATTTCTAACAGTTCTGTGTAATTATTACCATTGTTTATTTTTAGATATAGGAGTTTAATTGTCAGTTTTTGCACAAACGACTGTACAGTGGTACCTTGTATAAACCCTTATAATGATTTTTCCATGATACGAGCTTCGAACCACCAAAAATCTGCTCCATCAAACGAGCAAAAATTCACTTCATGAGCTCTTCTTGAAATGACTTTTCCTGGTCGATTAGCTTCGTTAAGTTCTTACGTGTGTATTCCGCCACACTCCGATAATGCCTTATGCAGTGCTTCTCAATTACTTTCTGTGACGCTGACTCTAGGAAGAACAAAAAACATTTCACGTCCCCCCAGCACCCCGCACGTGACTATAAATAGTGTTTACTGCACTTCATATCGTTTGCTCGGTGCTTTTTCCCTACACCATAGGGAACACAGTGAGAGTGCCACTGCCACCTACTGTAGAGGATGTGCAATTACACTTAATTCTAGTACAGTATGGAAAAAAGCATGCTCCCCAGGGTCATACACGCCCCAACTTGCATCACACCACTCCCTGCAAGGCTCACCACGAGCCTTTCCTCGCTGGCATTTGTAGTGCGCACACACACAAAATTCTCCTCCTCCTCCGCCTCCTCCTCCTCCTCCTCCTCCTCTATTACGCACCACCTCCTGCCTGCCCACATGACATCTTTGCCGCAGTGGATAATCGGAAGGGTTAGTTGACTTATTGTTTATTCTTGTTTTATTATTATTTATTCTTCATTATTATTAAAATGCAGCCGTGAGGGAGGGGCACAAGCCAGTGTCTTTCCCCCACGCTAGTCCCAAGCCCGGATAAATGCAGAGGGTTGCGTCAGGAAGGGCAGCCGGGGTAAAACAAATGCCAAATAAAACATGCGAGTCACAAAAAAGAAATTCATACCGGATCGGTCAAGGCCCGGGTTAACAACGACCGCCATCAGTGCTGTTAACCAACAGGGTGCTGGTGGAAATTGGACTACTGTTGGTCGAAGACGTCGAAGAAGGAGAGGCGGGAGGTGTGTCCGTAGTTAGAGAGAGAAGAGGAAAGGCATGAGTCTAGGACTGAAATTAGGGACTTTGAATGTTGGAACTATGACCGGAAAAGGTAGAGAGCTGGCTAATATGATGCAGAGGAGGAAGGTGGACATACTGTGTGTTCAGGAGACCAGATGGAAAGGTAGCAAGGCTAGAAGCATAGGAGCAGGATTTAAGCTGTTTTTTCATGGTGTGGATGGGAAGAGAAATGGAGTCGGAGTCATCTTGAAGGAGGAGTTTGTCAGGAATGTTGTAGAAGTGAAAAGAGTGTCAGACAGAGTGATGAGTCTCAAGTTAGAAATTAAAGGTGTGATGTTTAATGTTGTTAGTGCTTATGCCCCACAGGCAGGATGTGAGCTAGAAGAGAAGGAGAGATTCTGGAGTGACTTAGATGAAGTGATGCAGAGTACCCCTAAAGATGAAAGAGTGGTCATTGGGGCAGACTTCAATGGACATGTTGGTGAAGGAAATCGAGGGGTCGAGGAAGTAATGGGCAGGTTTGGTATCCAGGACAGGAAGCAGAAGGACAGATGTTGGTAGATTTTGCCAAAAGGATGGAAATGGCTGTGGTAAATACTTTCTTCCAGAAGAGAGAGGAGCATGGGGTGACTTATAAAAGCGTGTGAGCCGAGTGGTGCAGGACATATATGAGAGATGTAAGACAGTGGTGAGGTGTGCTGTCGGTGTGACAGAAGAGTTCAAGGTGGAGGTGGGACTGCATCAAGGGTCAGCTCTGAGCCCCTTCTTGTTTGCTATGGTGATGGACAGGCTGACAGACGAAGTTAGACAAGAATCCCCATGGACTATGATGTTTGCAGATGACATTGTGATCTGCAGTGAGAGCAGAGAACAAGTGCAGAAAAATCTAGAGAGGTGGAGGTATGCCCTGGAAAGGAGGGGAATGAAGGCTAGCCTCAGTAAGACAGAATACATGTGTATGAATGCCAAGGACCCAAGAGGAACGGTGAGGTTACAGGGAGCAGAGATAAGGAAGGTGGAGGATTTTAAGTACTTAGGCTCAACAATCCAGAGCAATGGAGAGTGTGGAAAAGAGGTGAAGAAGCGTGTGCAGGCTGGTTGGAATGGTTGGAGAAAAGTGTCCGGTGTGATGTGTGATAGGAAGGTATCGGCAAGAACGAAAGGAAAAGTGTACAAGACGGTGTTGAGGCCAGTGATGTTGTATGGGTTAGAGACAGTGGCGCTGGGGAAAAGACAGGAGGCAGAGTTGGAGGTAGCAGAGATGAAAATGTTGAGGTTCTTTTTGGGAGGAACGAGGATGGATAGGATCAGGAATGAACACATCAGAGGGACAGCACATGTAAGACATTTTGGAGACAAAGTCAGAGAGGCTAGATTGAGATGGTTTGGACATGTCCAGAGGAGGGATAGTGAGTATATTGGTAGTAGGATGCTGAGGTTGGAACTACCAGGCAGAAGGCATAGAGGAAAACCACAGAGACAATTCATGGATGTGGTGAAAGAGAACATGAAGGCAGTTGATGTAAGAGAAGAAGATGCAGAGGATAGGGTGAGATGGAGGCAGATGATTCGCTGTGGCGACCCCTGAAGGGAAAAGCCAAAAGGAAAAGAATAAGATTCATTATTATTAATGTTAACGTACATGTATTATTATGAAATATTTATTGTTTTTACATGTTTATCTTTAATATATTAGGTCAAATATATGTTTTTGTGTCAGGTTATATGAGTTTGAGAGGGGGTTGGAACCGATTAATTGGTTTTCTGTTATTTCTTATGGGAGTAATCGCTTCATCTAACGAACTTTTTGGTGTACAAGCTCGGTCTCAGAACAGATTAAATTCATTAGCTGTGGTATCACTGGATATTAATATATTAGCTTATATCCATTTACTTTTGTTTAAATCACTTAAAGGGCGGCACAGTGGCTAGCACATCTTCCTCACAGCAAGAAGGTTTTGGGTTCGATTCCCAGGCTCGGGTGTTTTCTTGTGGAGTTTGCATGCTTTTCCCTGTGCTTGCGTTGGTTTCCTCCAAGTACTCCGGTTTTCTTCAAAAGTCCAAAAACATAGGCTATTTTACTGTTCTAAATGTACATATTGTATGTTGGCCCTGCATCGGTTTGGCGAGATGTTCAGGTTGTACTCCGCCTTTGTCCAGAATTGGCTGAGATAGGTGCCCGTGCAACTTCTAATTAATTTACTTAATTTTAAATATGCTACAGTTTTAGAAAAGTAAAGAAACCACAGATTTAAAATAAATAGAGCAGTACCTCACCTTACTCAATTAATCCATTCCAGAGCCTTTTTCTTAACAAGGATTTTTCGTAAATTGAACCGCATTTTACATGTAAAATGTGTGATTCGTTCCAAGGCCCCCAATACTACCCCCTAAACCCTTTAAAGATTATAAAAGTATACCATTTAAGTCTTCCTTCTGCTTCAATATCGTACCGATGGTAGATGGGTTTGACCATATTCCTTTGCAATATCACGAGCTTCCTCCTTTCACTTGCACCGGAAATCACACACTCGTGTGTGTGTGTGTGTGTGTGTGTGTGTGTGTGTGTGTGTGTGTGTGTGTGTGTGTGTGTGGGGAAGGGAAAAGCCGAAAGGAAAAGAAGAAGAAGAAGAAGAAGAAGATATTTTCTGTTGCCAGACAGGGATGCTATTCATGCATTCATCCATTTTCTGAACCATCTTAATCCTAATTAGTGTTATGAGGAGGCTGGCACCCATCCCAGACGACTCTGGGCAAGGGCAAAGTACACTTTGGACAAGACGCCAGACCAGCGCACGATAGAAACACACTGATGGCTATGTAGCGTCTCTTGATAAAGGTCAGCAATGGACCTCAGACAGTGAGACATATGGCCGACCTTTGATATCTCAGTTTGCTGCCCTGGGGGAACAGCAGTGACAACCGGTTGACAGTGGGGTTTCAACCCCCAACCTAGGGATTAATACTCCAGAACCCTACCACCAGGCCACCACTGTCGTCAGACAGAGATGTATTCGTGGTAATTTATTTTTGTGTGAAATTCACAAAGTGTAATATTACTATTCAAAACTATTCATTTATTCATTCATTTTCTGCACTACTTAATCCTGATTAGGGTCAGGGGGAGTCTGGTGCCCACCTCAGCCAACTCTGGGTGAGGGCAGAGTACACCCTGGACAGCTTGCCAGGCCATCACTGGGCAGAAACATGCTGATGGCTATGCAGCTCCTCTTGTTGAAAATCAGCAATGGTTGTTTTACATGAACCTCCCAGCATAGACAGTGAGAAACACGGCCGGCCTTTGATAACCCAGTTAGTGCACTGGGAGCGACAGCAGTGGCAACCTGGTGATAGTGGGGCTCGAACCGTGGGATCAGTAACCCCGCACCGTCCCACCAGGCCACCACTGCCCTATATAAAAATATATTTAGCTAAAAGTTGTCTCAATGTGTGTGTGTGTGTGTGTGTGTGTGTGTGTGTGTGTGTGTGTGTGATACCGCTATCATATGACTGCTCAGCACCATGGCAGAAAAATGCAGCTCCTGTTTTAAAACAAAAACCATGTTTCAAAAAATCTTCATTTGCTGTCGTCTTTGCATTGATTTCCACAAAGCTGTTTGTTTTCTTTCTTTCTCTCTCACATACAGATTCGTAATATCTTGTAACATCAAAATAGAAACAACACCACAAGTAATCTTCCAGTCACTCAGAAGCTTGTTGTGGCCCGGTTGCATCAGCCACATTGACCCTCCCCCTCCTAATTTATTTATTTATTTACAGAAGAGATGTTTTAAAAAACTCCAGTCAGTTCAGAATATTCCATCTTTAGTAAGTTGTGAACCGATACTATGAGGTATACTGTATGCAGTGAGATCGGCGCTATTATATTATACTGGGAAATTCCCATCCCATAATAGAGCACCAGTTTGATTGATAGTGATGGTGTTGTACTTGGTGTAGATCAGAACGTGAAAGTATTAAACATAAAATAAAAACCCTTTCTTGTTTGGGTCAAGTAGGATGCTGAGGTTAGAACTACCAGGAAGAAGGTCTAGAGGAAGACCATAGAGGAGATTTATGGATGTGGTGAAGGAGGACATGAAGGTAGTTGGTGTCGGAGAAGAAGATACAGAGGATAGGGTGAGATGGAGGCAGATGATTTGCCGTGGCGACCCCTGAAGGGAACAGCCGAAAGGATTGATTCCCGGCATTTCTCAGCGAGGGTGTTCTCTGTGCTTGTGTGGATTTCCGCCGGGTTCTCCGGTTTTCTCCTACAGTCCAAAGACATCCACATTAGGCTAACTGTCTGTTTCAAATTGCCCCTAGGTGTGAATGTAGGAGTAATTGTTAGCAGTGGTGGCTCAGTGGTTAAGGCTCTGGCTTTCAAGTCCCAGGACCATCAAGCTTCCAATTGATTTCCTGATTGGTTGTTCCAGCCTGGTAGTGATAAGAACTCATTGGATTGGCTTGGCTCTGTCACTGACCACGTGCATCATAATGCATTATGGTCCAGTGCTGAGCCACACAAACAACAAACACAAAAATCACGGAAAAGATTCATTCATTCATTTTTCTAAACCATTTAATCCTAATTAGGGTCGCAGAGAGACTGGTGCCCATCTCAGCCGACTCTAGGTGAGCGCGGGGTACACTCTTGACAGCTTGCCAGGCCACCACAGGGCCAACACTCACACAACGATTCACATTTTCTCTCACACCTAGGGGATGATTTGGAACAGCCAATTAGACTACTGTACATGTTTTATTGGACTGTAGGAGGAAACCGGAGAACCCAAGGGAAACCCACACAAGCACGGGGGGTGCATGCAAACTCGACACAGAAACACCCGAGCTGGGAATCGAACCCAAGACCACGGAACAGATTTATTTTAAAAAACATTTATTATTCACGGCACATAATAACAACCAGCGCAGCAGCCATGATACTGGTCCTCACACACACACACACACACACACACACACACACACACACACACACACACACACACACACACACACACACACACACACACACCGTAATGGATCTGACAATCTGATGGCTGTATTTTCAGATCCACATGTGTATCCCCTCGTATTTACATTTTTTGTTTTAAATGTTTCCAGCCGATAGAAAAAGTTTCATTTTCTGTGACACCAAACACAGTTTCATTTGGACAGAAAGCCAGAAACAGAGAAGTGAATAAATAAATATCTGTCATTTGCTTTCATTTAAAGGAAGTTTGGTGTTGCAGTGAAATCCCTTTGGATAAAAAAGAACCTCAGACAAATAAATATTTCACTGGAATGTTACTCAGGGTTTCATCAGAAACTAAAACCATTCAAGTTGGAAACCCACTGTGGTTCATCATTCATTTTCTGAGCCGCTTAATCTTAATTAGGGCCGCGGGGAGGCTAGTGCCCATCTCAGCCCACTCTGGGTGATGGCAGAGTACACCCTGGATAGCTTGCCAGGCCATTGCAAAGCAGAAACACGCTGACGGCTATGCTTCCTCTTGACGAAAGTCATTAATGGTTCTTTCAGTTGTACCTCTCTCCACAGACAGTGAGAGACACCGCCGGCCTTTGATAACCCAGTTAAGTGCACTGTGGGTAGATGTAGACTATAAAAGGTCAAAGTTTTTTCCTTCTCCTGTTGTTGAGCATGATTGAAAAGCTAATGAACTATTGAACTGAAAAGAATTGTTTGCTTGAGTGGCATGGTCCCGTAGTGGTCAGCATGTCCACCTCACAGCAAGAAGAGCCTGGGTTCGAGTCTCGGACTTGGGTGTTTCATTGTAAAGGTTGCATGTTCTCGTCGTACTTGCATGGATTACTTCCAGGTTCCTCATACAGTCCAAAGACATTACATTAGGCTAAGTGGTTGTTATAAATTGCTATAAGGAGTGAATTTAAATGGTCTGGTAAGCTGTTCAGGGAGTACCCCGCCTTCTCCCAGTGCCAGTTGAGATAGACCCCAGCTTTTCTGTGACCCGAGGAGGATTAAGCGGTTAGGCAAATGAGTGAGGTATGTGTTCTGCATACAGCAAGGAGTCCATGATTCGAGTCCTGGGCTTATTCTGTGGACTTTGTTTCTGGGTGGAGTTTTCATATTGTCCACACACATGCATGGGTTTCCTCTGGGTACTCTGGTTTCCTCCTACAGTCATGCACAATAGCTGTGCCAAATTGCCCTTCGGTGTGGATGGGAGTGTGAATGATTGTGGGCGTTTTGCCTTGATGGGTGGGTAAGCTATTCAGGGTGTAGACCCACATTCATGGCTGAAGTGCCCTTGAGCAAGACACCTGACCCCCAGCTGCTCTCCATGTGTCCCCATGCAGGACACCCCACTGTGTGCGCTCGCTCACCTAGGATCGGTTAAATGCAGAGGCAATAATTTCATTTGCAGGATTAATAGAGTACAGTATATCTACATAAGTAAATAAGTAAATAAATAATAGCACTGACAAAGCGGTTCAGCAAATGATTGAGCGATGACTGTGAATTGTTTATCTTTTTGTAAGTGACCAAAGTTTTTAAAGTTGATCAAATTTCAAAATCAGCTCACTAAAGAGAACATATGATGCAATCTGGTGAAAATTTTGTCCTCCACATGAAGAAAAACAAACCCTGTGTTACTACTCTTACTAAAGTGTGCACACTTCACTACGTAGTGCCCGAGCACGCACTGTTCAAGGGAAATGACATCAGACTCTGTAACCAATAAGCCCCTAGAATCTAAATGACGCAGGTGCCCAGCTCAGCCAATCAAATTTCACCACGATCGTAGATATAGAAGGCGAAGAGACGCCTACCGGTATTTTCTGTCAAGTGAGAAGTGGAGTAGGATTTGATATTTTACCTAAAATATCGTTTTCCTACTTGAAAAAGAATAATTGAATCGGCTCCTGGAGATCCTAGAAACAGATACACGATGGTTGTGGTGGCCGCAGGACCCGGAGGAGCCCATAAAGTGCTTCTCATTTCTTCACACTCCAGTGACTCGAGCGGCGCTTCTGCTCCTTTACGGAAAAGGCAAAGACTCACACATCTGAGTCCTGAGGAGAAGGCGCTTCGGAGGTGAGAACACGATATCAACACGTTAAAAGTATATTAAACGACAGTACCTCGGTCCTCGTATCGCCCATGCGGGATTTGAGGACATTAGAGATCGAATTAATCCGCGCTGTCGATTACGAGATACTTAAATCTTACAGTTACAGCGCCGGGGTTGCCAGATTGGGTGGATTGTTCTCTAAAGGGCATGGTTTTTGTACCGCTTTATATTATTTATAAATATAGTGGATTGCTTGACACGCACGAGGTTAAAATTGTGTCTAAAAGTTATTTTCCACACCGTTAAACATTTTAAGAGGAAATATTCGATATTTAAACCATCCTAAGTAGATTTTAGGATGAATAGCCTATCCATGGTTCATTATACAAAAATCTTTTAACAACTCCACCCAGTTTTACCCTAAACAATATAGTTTTATTTATACATTTATTTTTTGCAGGTGCAGTCTGCTAAGTTGTATTTCGGGTTGTCTTAAACGGGAAAGCGAGGAGGGGAGAATCTCCTGCTTAAACAAGGAATAACACGCATAAGGCTATTGTCAGGGTTGCCAGGGTTATTAACTTGACGATTGTAAAAAGGCAATTGAATTGTTCCTTTAATATTTAGTTTATAAACCTGGAACACAAAGCATATGGTGTGGGTTTTTTTTTTTTTTAAATAACCCATGCTTTCTTTTAATAAAGGCTTTCCGAAACTGCCCCTGCATAGTTCTGTTTAAGTAGATGATGATTTGCTTAAAAAAACACTGATTTCAGGCTTGAATATAAAACCGAATCCATGTTCATAAAATTGACGTGTGGTGTTGCCAGATTGAGCTTCAACCTTCGTTCATGTGCGTTCCATTTGTATTTATTTAATACCGGTATGCATGTTTGGAGGTTCTAGCAGGGTAGATAAATGAATGACCGAATGAATGCATGCATGCGTGAGCTTGATGTTCTGTTTATTTAACCGGGAAAATGTTATAATTTGGTTCAAGTGTGTTTTTTTTAATTTATTTAATGGATTTCAATCGAAATCTGGCAACCCTTTAGCCACACCCGTTTATACATATTCAGTTTTGCCTTCGTGGCACTGGCCTGGTTGAAACGTCACTGCATAGAGGGGGCATGCATTTTATTTATTTATTACACACTTGAACTAAAATATTTATTGTTTAGGATATTGCATTCATTTACAGTTTACAATCAGTTGCATAAATAACTCTGAGCTAATGTCTGTTTTTGTCTTTTGATATTTTAGGAAACTGAAGAACAGAGTTGCAGCGCAGACAGCAAGAGACAGAAAAAAGGCCAAAATGGGAGAACTGGAGCAGCAAGTCCTGGAACTGGAACATGAAGTAAGCGATTGTTTTTATTTATTTATATTAGCCATACTGCTTCTTGTGGAGTTTAAAGTGACCTGAATGATCTTTTTCCAGAATCAGAAACTTCACCTGGAGAATCAGATGTTGAGAGAGAGAGCCAGTGATCTGTTGAGTGCAAATGAGGAGCTGAGACAAAGACTGGGGTTGGATACTCTGGTCAGGAAAGAGAAGGTAAAGAGTGTTTGGGGGTGGAGTCACTTAACACAGCAAGGAGTCTGTACACTGGCTGATGTAGGACAAGTGGGAGCTGACGCAGGGGTTAAATTATAGTGCTGTTCATCAGAATGTTGCGCTGCTTAACGTGATGGTGCGGTGGTGAACAGCTTTACCATGACATGGATTTAGCAACCAGAGGTTAAAGACTGTAGTGTCAGTTGTATGAGGTCATGTGAGCCATGGCAATCATTAACTAGAGATAACTAGCAGCCTTTTTTTTCCCATCCTTCTCTCCCCCAATAAATATAGTACATAGAACTAACTTTTTTTTTTTTTTTTTTTTAATAAATTGACTCAAACATTATCCTGAGTTATCAGGGTGGATAATGTCTAATATCCTTAGACAGCCAATCAGATCACATAATTTCTGTATGGTGTGTGTATATTAAACATTAGTCACTGCAGATAATTTTAATATGTAACTTGTTTTCAGTGGCATTTTATACTTGAATTGTTTAATCTTATTATTAAGGCTTTTGCTATGATTGTGTATCAATTCTCTTCATTTACCCACTTAACCCCCCCTCCATGTGTGTGCAGGTGCAGGTGTTGGAATCTGGCGTGAACGATTTAGTTTTGCTGAACGGGTCTTCTGAGTCCGCAGCACTCAGGCTACGTGTGCCTCCGCAGCAGGTGCAGGCCCAGCAGTCATCAAAACTGAAGAGTTCGCCCTGGATCCTCACACTCCTGGTACTACAGACCCTGAGGTGAGCATCTGGTCTCTGTTCGGGCATCTCAGGTTCACAGGAGAGATTCAGAGTAATCCGGGGATTGCAGGATCTTAATTAATTTTCTGATTGGGTGAATTGAAATGGGTGGGTGCATGTTGGGGTTGGATCTGTCCAAAGTTTTCAAGTTGGTGAATCTGGATAATCTGGTACATGACTGTCTAGGTGTTTTTAAGACAAGAAGGTCTCGTCTTAAAATGATGCTCGAGAGGTTTTTTTTTTTTTTCTACCCCCCTCCCCCTCTATATAATTAGATTTGCATGATAGATTTTGTGAGTAGAGGAGGAACAGGCTTAAGTTACGGTTAAGGCATTTGTGTTTCAGGTTGTTGATTTACTGGAATATCCTCCTGGAAATTATTTCATACCCAAACTACTTCCTGTTGAGTGGGTTTACTTAGTATGAATATTGACACAACTGTTTAACTGGTTCTTGTTAAGCTAGTTTGTTGAGTAAGGAATCTTTTTGACAAGTTGTGAGCATTCGTTCCATTTTTGGGGTTTGTGTGGGATGTTGGTTTTCTAGAGATGGATGTGGTTTGGGTCTGTGCTGAAGTGTAAAGATAAGCAGCCATCTTGAATTTTGGGTGTGACATGTGATTCTTAAAATAAATGACTAGTAAGGTGTGGAGGTGTGAAACACATTGCTGGTTCTGTAGTCATCTGTACTGATGGTAACTATGGTAATGGTGTGTATGGAGTAATGACGGCCATTCGTTTCTTGTCCACAGTCTGATCTCTTGCTTGGCTTTCTGGACATCATTGAACCAGAGCTGCTGTTCCGAGAAGCTCAGGAGACGAACCCCTCTCAGGAGCTCCTGCTGGTCGGATCAGCCGCAGATTCGCTACCTGCCCCCTCACCTGGAGCTGTGGGGGCCGCATCAGTCAAGCTGGAGGCCCTTAATGAACTGATCCAGTTCGACCACATTTACACCAAACCTGTGGAGGAGGAAGAGGAGGAGGAGGAGGAAAGGGAGGGTGTCAATGAAATGAGCATGACAGATGTGCAGGACGTCGACGCCGCCACGGTCGTCTTCTCATCATCCGAAGATGATGACGTGGAAGTCGAGGTCGAAACCTCATTCATCAAGGAGGAGCCAGAGGACGTGGGCATCCCCGGGACGGACAACGAGTCCATAGGAGTGGACGACTTCCTGTCTGAAGCGTCCCCACCATTTGGCGGTTACGACAAGGCGGCATATCTGATGTCCGACACGTACAGCGACTCCGGATACGAGAGGTCACCTTCCCCATTCAGCGACATGTCGTCCCCGCTTTGCCCTGATAGCTCCTGGGAAGACATATTCGCTAATGAACTTTTCCCGCAACTTATTAGTGTCTAAAATAAATAAACCAATAAAATAAATACTCAACTGGTTGTTGAGTAATTCTAGAATGAAGAGCGAGCACTATACGCTTCAGAACCAATTTATTTTCTTTAAAATATATAAAAACAAGTCCTTGTTGATACGGAAATAGCCGCCCTTTGTTTGTTTTCTTCTGGGAAATGGACGTCTGGGCTTCAGAAGTGGCGAATCGGATGAATCTGTGATTCATGTTCAGTATTTTTGTCTGGGAGACGGGAGGGAAGTTCGGGGGAAGATGTTTTTTCCATTTTTAAAGAAGCTGTATTTATTTGTACCTTGTTCCAGAGTCCTGTATCGTAGTCTGTCTGCTTTCATATTGTATCTGAATTTTTATTAGCATCCTCCTCATGCAATCATTTACTGCATTAAAAAGAATATGCATCACGTTATGGTCTTGGAATTTTTTTCCCCCTCTTTTCTGATTTTTGTGTTTCACATGTTCAAGATCTCTGTAATTCTGTACAGGATACTGGACATCAGTCAACCCTGTTCCTGGAGATCAGGCTCCCTGAAGACTATCTGTGACCATATCACGGTTAACCTGGTTCCGTTAACCCTGAGAAGGCAAGCTCAAATCTGGGTTAATTCTGTAGCTGGGAGTCAATGGCCGAGTTTTCATGGGAGGGATGGGATGGGAGGCTTATCATGGGCATCTGAGTTCAATTGTATGAGGGGGAACATGGCGCTTTCCCTCAGAGTACGTTAGATCACACCAGAATACTCATGAGCAGCAGTTCAAAAAGAGGTGGGTGGCTAGCATCACAATGTTCTGGGGGGGTGTGCACATGTTTTCATCCCTCTGGTTGGTGGTGGTCATGTGATCTGGAAGGTAATACTTGATGGGTCGGAATTGGTTACGACTAAATTATGCAGCAAATTTAGGGTCATAATGGTTACTGTGACTATTTTGACTTGAGAGGATCTTGCATGGAGCAACGAATGAATTGCTTCATCACTAAGTGACCCATGAAGCGCTCAGCTCCCACCCAAGTGTTTATCCTAGTTTAAAAAAAAAACAAATCTGTGGAAACTGCTGTATTGTGTGAAGTGGTCTGAGGTTTTATTTTAGCTCCTCTCGTATATAGACACATCTTTGGCATGAGGTAATTGGGGTGCACGTCAGTACGGTGGTTTGTGAACCGCAGTCAGTAGTACACCCACACTTCCTCTTATTTCAGGGGGCTTTTTTGCGGCGGATACACACTTGTGTTGGATGATGTGGTTCCGTATACGTACATAGCTTTTTTTTTCAGTAGTTATTGCCCACTTTTGAGCCATTCTCAGAAGCTACAGACAGTCACCGAACCCAGATGGGTGCTCCAGTGTTGCTTATGAGCCCATCTCCAGCCTAGAAGGAAGCTGGTGCATTAGGAACTGCTTGTTTAGTGACATTTGTCAATCCAAGGTATCTTGAAGCTCTGATTGGCCATCACTTGATAAAATTTTTCTTGTCACTGGCGATCACTGACTTTACTCCTCACTTCATGTATGCAAATGCAGCTTAAGGTCATTTATAACTCCGAATGTACACAAACTTGGAGCAGTGGGCAGTTGGGGTTTAGGTGCCTTACTCAGCCATCAGTGTGAAGGAAAGGAAGGTGGAGCTCAATTTGCTGCCACCAAAGATTTTCCTTATTTTTTTCTTTTGGTCCCAAAGCCGCTTCTCTTAGGACGAGGCCACAGCCACCGGTGTATTACGGTACAATGTGGTCGACGTTAAATCTTACTGTTCTACATGAAAAAGAGAAATGTATTTGAGTTTTTTAGAGTCAGCGAGGTATTTTCAGTTTCAGCAGGTGTGCACGAGGCTAAATATAAGCACACGACACACTGAAGGACCTTTCAACACTTCAAACGAGAACTATACCTTCGTATGATTTTACACACACATCTTTATGAAGTCCTGACCGACTGCACACACCCACAAATATATTTAGAACTACAGTATAATTATTCACTGAACCTGAGGCAAACAATTCATTCATTTTCTGAACCGCTCGATTCTAAGCAGGGTCACCAGGAGGCTGGCGACCATCTCAGCAGACTCTGTGCAAGGGCAGAGTACACCCTGGACGACGACGATGACTTTTTATTTTCCTTTTGGCAATTCCCTTCAGGGGCCGCCACAGCAAATCATCTGCCTCCATCACACTCTGTCCTCTGCATCATCATCTCTTATGTCAACTACCTTCTTGTCTTCCTTCACCACATCCATAAATCTCTTCTTTGGGCTTCCTCAAGGCCTTCTGCCTGGTAGTTCCAACCGTAGCATCCTACTACCAATATATTCACTATCCCTCCTCTGTACATGTCCAAACCATCTCAATCGAGCCACTCTGACTTTGTCTCCAAAACATCTTACATGGACTGTCCCTCTGATGTGCTCATTCCTGATCCTATCCATCCTCGTTACTCCCAGAGAGAACCTCAACATTTTCATCTCTGCTACATCCAGCTCTGCCTCCTGTCTTTTCCCCAGGGCCACTGTTTCTAAACCATACAACATCGCTGGCTTCATCACCGTCTTGTACACTTTTCCTTTCATTCTTGCTGATACCCTCCAATCACACATCACACCGGACACTTTTATCCAACCATTCCAACCTGCCTGCACAGCTTCGTCACCTCTTTTTCACACTCTCCATTGCTCTGGATTGTTGAGCCTAAGTACTTAAAATCCTCCGCCTTCTTTATATCTGCTCCCTGTAACCTCATCGTTCCTCCTGGGTCCTTCTCATTCACACACATGTATTCTGAGTTACTGAGGCTAACCTTCATTCCTCTCCTTTCCAGGGCATACCTCCACCTCTCTAGATTTTCCTCCACTTGTTCTCTGCTCTCACTATGCCATTGCACAATGTCATTTGCAAACATCATAGTCCATGGAGAATCTTGTCTAACCTCGTCTGTCAGCCTGTCCATCACCATCGCAAACAAGAAGGGGCTCAGAGCTGATCCTTGATGCAGTCCCACCTCCACCTTGAATTCTTCGGTCACGCCAAAACAGCACACCTCACCACTATCTTACATCTCTCATACATGTCCTGCACCACTCTAACATACTTCTTTGCCACTCCAGACTTCCTCATGCAATACCACAGTTGAGCCTAAGTACTCAATATATCAGTCAATATGTTTCCCACTCTGTCCTTTATCACTCTAACTTGCTGCATGTCCTTCCCATCTCTATCTCTCGTCTGTGCCAACCTGTATAAATCATTGTCTCTTTCCTTACTGTCCAACCTACCATACAAGTCATCATACGTCCTCTGTTTGGCCTTTGACACTTTCAAATACTCTCCTTTTTAGTTTCCTACTTTCGCCTTACGCTGTGTCTCCCTGTACTCCTGTTTACTCGCTTCGGTCCTCTCTATGTCTCATTTCTTCTTTGCTAACCTCTTCCTTTGTACACACTCCGGCACTTACTCATTCCACCACCAAGTCTCCTTATCTACTTTCCTTCCAGAGGACACACCAAGTACTCTTCTACCTGTCTCCCTGATCCCATTTGCTGTAGTTGTCCAGTCATCTGGAAGCACTTCCTGACCACCCAAAGCCTGTTTCAACTCCTCCTTGAAGACAATACGACACTCTTCCTAATTCAGCTTCCACTTTCAGTCTTCTGCTCTGCCTTTGCCTTCTTCATCTTCCTCATCATCAGCGTCATCCTGCACACCACCATCCTATGCTGTTTGGCAACACTCTCACCCACGACTACTTTGCAGTCACTGACTTCCTTCAAATTACATCGTCTACACAAGATGTAGTCTATCTTTGTGCTCCACCTCCACTTTCATAAGTCACCCTATGCTCCTGTCTCTTTTGGAAGAAAGTATTCACCACAGCCATTTCCATGCCTTTTGCAAAATCTATCAACATCTATCCTTCTGTGTTCCTGTCCTGGATACCAAACCTGCCCATCACTTCTTCGTCCCCTCTGTTGTCTGCACCAACATGTCCATTAAAGTCTGCACCAATGTCCACTCTTTCACCTCTGGGGGTACTCTGCATCACTTCATCTAACTCACTCCAGAATCTCTCCTTCTCTTCTAGCTCACATCCTGCCTGTGGGGCATAAGCACGAACAACATTGAACATCACACCTTCAATTTCTAATTTGAGACTCATCACTCTGTCTGACACTCTTTTCACTTCTAGAACATTCCTGACAAACTCCTCCTTCAAGATGACTCCGACTCCATTTCTCTTCCCATCCACAACATGATAAAACAGCTTAAACCTGTTCCTAAGCTTCTAGCCTTGCTACCTTTCCACCTGGTCTCCTGAACACACAGTATGTCACCTTCCTCCTCTGCATCATGTCAGCCAGCTCTCTAGCTTTTCCTGCCATAGTTCCAACATTCAAAGTCCCTACTTTCAGTCCTAGACTCATGCCTTTCCTCTTCTCTCTCTTTCTATGGACACGCCTCCCGCCTCTCCTTCTTCGACCAACAGTAGTCCAATTTCCACCAGCACCCTGTTGGTTAACAGCACTGATAGCGGTCGTTATTAACCCGGGCCTCGACTGATCCGGTATGGAGGTAATATCTGTGATTTGCATGATAAAGTTTGGCATTGGTTTTACGGTGGATGCCCTTCCTGACACAACCCTCTGCATTTATCTGGGCTTGGGACCAGCGTGAGGGAGAGACACTGGTTTGTGACCCCCCTCACGGCTGCATTAGAGTACACCCTGGACAAGGTAAATTATTGTTGTTAGTATATACTACACACAAACATAAAACAAAGTAAAGCAACAATTTTGACTTCGTAACTATTTCACAGACACACACACACACACGGACACGGACACATACACACACACACACACACACACACACACACACACGTACATACATATGGACACACCCGGACACACAAACGGATACGGACACACCCAGTCACACATGCACACACACACAAACACAGACACACAAACAGATACCGACACTTACACACTCACAGCCACACACTCACACGCGGACACGCGGACACATGCGGACACACACTGACACATGAACATACAAACAGATACGACACATACACACACGCACCTATCTCAGCTCACTCTGGGCAAAGGCAGCTGCAGGAGCGGGTACACTTTTAACAGCTCAATAGGCCATCGATTACAGCGATTTGCGCTCACACTCACGACTCAAGGCGCTTTGGGACCACCATTACCATTATACATTATTACAGCAATGCACATTGAAGACATGAAAAAGAATGATTCTGTGTAAATGTTTATTTGTTGTTTTAATGGAAGGTTAGGGGGTTAGGCTGATTCTTATGGTGAGGTTCAGGTACTCTGCAGCTGTGCAGTACAGAACAATGTGCTGTATAGCAAAAAATAAAATAAAAAGAAAGGTACAGAGCCCTTTACAACCACCTTGTGGAAACTTTCTGGTGAGTTAGCACATCTGCCTCCCAGCCAAAAGCTACTGGGCTCAGTGAGGGCGTTTCTACGAGGTTGCATGCTTTCGCCTTGCTTGGGTGGGTTTCCTCCAGACACCCTGGTTACCTCCCACAATCCAACAACACCTAGATTAGACTACCTGGCCGTTCCATACTGGCCCCAAGGTGCGAGTGTGAATAGTTATGTTGGCTGACACAGACTCCAGTGGCATTCAGTATTCCTTCAGTGAAATCACAGACCAAATATTCCTGCTGACTTAATATTCACCTCAATATCTCTGTGCTCTCTCTGGACTACAGTGTGTGTGTGTATATATATATATATATATATATATATATATATATATATATATATATATATATATATATATATATATATATACACACACACACACACACACACAGTGGTACCTTGAGTGTCTTTTATAATGAATTTTCCATGATATGAACTTTGATCCACCAAAAATCAACCCCATCCAATGAGCAAAATTTTGATTTACGAGCTCTGTTGGGGAAATGACTTTTCCAGGCCGATTGGCCTCATATTCTTCCGCGTGTATTCCTCCGCGCTCTGAGAATGCCTTGTGCAGTGCTTCTCAACTATTTTCTGTGATGCCCTCTATAGGAAGAAAAAAAAAACATTTCACGCCCCTGCCCCCAGCATCCACGCGGGACTATAAATAGTGTTTAGTGCACTTCATATTGTTTGCTCAGTGCTTGTTGTTCCTTACACCATAGCATGGCAATAAGAGCGCCACTGCCACCCACTGTAGTGGATCCGCGATTACACACAATTCTAATACAGTGTGTCAAAAAAGCATGTTCCCAAGTGTCATACCATCCCCCTGGCATCAAACCACCCCCCAAGGGGTGGGCGGGCCGGGGCACACTATTTAAGAAACACTGACCTTGTGGGAGCTCACCACGAGCCTTTCCTCGCTGGCATTCGTAGCGTGCACACGCACAAAATTCTCCTCCTCCTCTGTTATGCACCACTTCATGCTTGCCCACATGACATCTTTGCGGCCACGTGACATCTTTGCCACAGTCGATGATCAGTAGGGTAAATTGACTTATTGTTTATTGTTGTTTTATTATAATTTATTATTAATTATTATTAATGTTAATGTACATGTATTATTATTCTGAAATACTTATTGTTTTTACTTGTTTATCTTTAATATATTAGGTCAAATATAAGTGTTTGTGTCAGGCTATATGAGTCTGGGAGGCGGTTGGAACGGATTAATTAGTTTTATATTAATTTCTAGGGCAATTTTGATTTATCTAACGGACATTTTGAATTATGAGGTCGCTCTCGGAATGGATTAATTTCTTAAGTTAAGGTACCACTCTATTTGTGAACCTCCTGTGGCAGGAACTGAGGTTTTTGTCTTCTGATGCTGTGAGTTTCAGTTTGAGGAATCACAAAATAAAAATGAGGGATGTGGCTTCTTTTATCGCAAAATAAAGCAGTACTCTAAGCACATGACGCGTTTCCTCTCATCGTGTTCGTACTGACAGATGATTTCATTCTGCGAGGGAATGAAAACTTCATGGTACAGAAACTTCAGGGAAAGCTTAAGGTTCAGTCAGCGCTGGGACTTTCTGTCCGTGCTGTCATTCTCTGGCTCAGACTGCCGTGTCCTGTACGGTGAAGTCCAGGCTGAAAGTCAAGCATGATGTCTGTTTATAATATAGAACCGTCATCACTGTGTGTATCTTGGAATAAACCTGACTATAAGAGGTTGCGGTTTCTATCCAAACCCACACCGGAAAATCCCACTGAGATTAAAAATGTCTCCGTATTCCCCTTTGAGACGTAATGAGTGGCCTTGTAGAATTCCCAGGCACACTGAGATACTTGGGAAGGTGACAGTAAGACGACACATGCGTCTTGATTTGAGGGACATAAAAACAGACCCAAGTATATCCGCCTTACAGAAAGACGGTCCTGGGTTCGAGTGCTGGGCTTGGCGAGGTTGTTCCTATATGATTTCTCTCTGTAGTTGTGTGGGTTTCCTCTGGGTACTCTGGTTTCCCCCCCACAGTCCAAAAACATGCACATTCAGCTAACTGGTGGTTCCGAATCACCCCCAAGGTGTGAGTGTGACTGGTTATACCATGTGTTGGCCCTGCGATGGTTTTGCAAGCTGTTTCGGGTGTCGTCCGCCCTCACCCAGTGTAGGCTGAGATGGGAGCCAGCCTCGACGCGACCCTAATTACGAGTAAGCAGCTTAGAAAATGAATGAATCAAAGTAGACCCATCATCATTAGTGCTTTATTAACTCTTTCAGATTTTAAAAGGCCTTTAAAAACAATTCATCAACTTAATAAAGAAGAAGGAGGCAGGTCTACAGGCTTTGAAATGAAGTGTAGGATCTAAAATTGCAATGGTGGATCATCTAGCATGCATGTGATGGCGTAGGCGCATACAGTAATTCAACCATCAGGGTATGGGGTCGTCTCGGGTTACATTTCAGTACAATTTTATCCCTCTGTTCAACGGCAACCTACAAGTCGTGCTTAATGCATCAGTGAAATGTGGACCGAAAGCAAACACGTGTCTTGTTTGACGTACAGCGTCTCCTGAACGCTGTGTAGTTTCTGCTGAATGATCCATCCTCTGAAACACCTTGCTTGACCTCCAGGTACACATACACTCCTTCAACGTAAAGGGTTTTGTGATGACCTCATCAAGGGTGTGTCAGAGGGCAGCGCTGGAGAATAAACGCTTTCGGAATTCCAACGTTGGAATGTGTGCTGAAGTACGTTTCATGTTTCGGTCCACAGATGAACACACACTTATGTTTCTATTTTAGAAGCTTGTGAACCTTCACATGTCATCGAGTCCCATGGGGTGTGATTATGAAACTGGGTTTGGTTTTATTTCAACTCATAATAAGACCTTAAAAATAAATTCCTCCAGTTTTAGGGTCCAGAGGAAACTAGACGAGCTAGTGTCAAAGTGATTGACGAAGAAAAGAGTATACAGTATATCATCCCTCCCGCTCTGAAAATACACCCAATAATGCTCTATGGCTCCTGGCAAGGGATAGCTGCGACATCATAGGGATTTTTCCACTGAACTGCCTCGAAGCCACATTTGATATCAAAATATTTAAACAATATTTGAGCACATTTTCCAAAATCCTGTTGGGGTCACACAGAGGTTGGAGACGACCTCTGAGTGCCTCCGAGTGAAGGCAGGGTGCACACTGAGCAGCTCACCAGGGCCAAAACACACACAACCTTTCTCACTCACACACCCAGGAGCAATTTGGAACTGCCAATTAGCTTAATGTTCATGTCTTTGGACTACAGGAGGGAACCGGAATACCCTGAGGAGGCCCAACACAAGCATGAGGAGACCTTGCAGATGTGACATGGAGGACATGCTCTGCACTGGTTGTGATGTTAGGCCACTGTGACATGCACGTCGGCTGTGATGGCCGTCTGCTATGAAGTACCTGCTAACTGTGATGCAGACAAGGGTATAATAAAGAAGAGGGCTGTGGCGTCCTCAGTCCTTGTGCGACGGACCACACTGAGCCGACAACGCAGCTCAGAGGAAGACAAAGGGGGAGAAGTACTTGAGCTAATAATCTAGGCAACTCTATTTTGGCCAAGGCCCTTCGTATCGCTTCCCTTTCAGGTTTCTGTTTGGTTGATCCCTTTGTTGGTATCCCAAGGGTTCTGGTGATGTTCTTCAGCGATTTCAGCTCAAGAGACTCTAGGGCCTCTACAGAGGGGCTCCTCAAGAAATCCGAGGGAACGTCAGACATTGTGCTCCGTTCAGTGGCCAGTGCAAACACTTAATGGCTCAGTCAAGTTGGCCGGTTGCTCTCAGGTTGATGTTGATCAGCTTCGATCAGCCTCAATCAAATATTCAGGCAGCTATTATCCCAATAGTTCAAATAGATGATGTCCAATAGTCCTCCAGTCAGGACGATCGGATCCCAAACTCCCCCGTTTATGCTTTTACATGCTAACCACTATGCCACCGCAGTCACTCACTCACTTATTTGTCACTTAATTCTACTAGGGTTGCAGGAAAGATGGAACCTATCTCAGCCAACACTGGGCGAAGACAGGTACACACTTAACAGCCAGCAAGCCCATTGCTGGACAGACACACACACAAATATGCACACTTGCACATCTGGGAAATTTGGAACAGCAGAATTAACCAAATGTCTTTGGACTGTGGGGGGGGGAACCGGAATGCAAGGGGAAACCCACATAAGCAAGGGGGAGGACATGCAAACTGCACATAGAAACACTCTCACGTTTGAACCCTGGACCTTCTTGTGGGCTGGATGTGCTCACCACTACACCACCACAACACCCTATTTAAACGGCATTGGTAATAATGTTGCTGGGTGGAAGAACGATGGCGTCAAGCCTGGCATCACTTTGCTCCTGATGGAGATCCTGATGATAAATAAGGACAGATTTTAAAAGCAAGAATTGAAATTTCTCCACAATCAGGAAGTGGAAGTGCAGATCTCAGCACATCTCATAACCTCACGCTGCAGTCTTCCTGTCTGACTTACAAAAGCCCTCCAGAGAACCTTCACTGCAGCTTAACCTCACCACACGTCAATCTCATGGTTTTTAATGAGAAATCTAAATACAGAAAGAAGTCATATACATATGAAACTTCTTTTTTCAGTTTTGAACACCTGCAGTGCGATCAGAAACAAAACAAGTTTCAGCTTCATATCGAGTTTCATGTCACATAAAATGGGGAGGGCTTTGAGTGCACACAAATCCTGTAAACAAACACAGGGTTCGGTTCTGGTTCTAGCTCTCGTCTGAGGAAACAGCCCGAGTCTTGACGTGCTGAACATTGGGTATTTTTAAAGAGTAGCGCGATGGATCAGCTGTACAGTACAATGAATGTGCATGTGACACGTTTAAGCAACGCAGACAGTTATTCTAACATAAATGACCATTTATGTTAAATGCCAGCAGAAAGGAAACTAAATCAATGGCTGGCATAATTTTTTTCCTCAGAAGTGATGCGAACTTGTTGGGTGGGGTTGTCCACAAGTAAACAAGCAGATCTATTCCACGAGTGACATTTTAGGTGATAAAAACAAAATGTGATCAAGAAGCAACTATAGCAGCGATTTGGAGAAAATGGGTGAACTAGTGACCTATTTCAACCAGACAGGGCGGAGTCTCTTGTGAATACAGTGTGAAGTCACATTCTAGTGACTCTGAGGATGAGAACAATTCGGAGATGAGTGTGACAGCGAATCCAAAACGGTTTACAGTGGTACCTCGGTACTCAAACATAATCCGTTCCAGACGACTGGTCGAATTCCGATTTGGTCGAATTCCGAATCCGCTTTCCCTATTACAAATAATGTAAGTGGTCTTAATCCATTCCGTCATCTTTTCAACAGAAGTTAATAGTACCGTAACTCCTACTCTAGGTCCGCAAATTAAGTGAAAAAATTATTGAATACAATACACTATGTTATGGTCTATGTTGTGAGAGACTCTGGTTTTGGCATCTCGCTCTCTCTCTCTCTCTCTCTCTCTGCGCATTAAAGAGGGATGTGGCTGTCACACAGAGGTGGAGCGCTAAACACACACATCTGATTCCATTTAATCACGGGCTATAAAGACTAGCAGAGCGCTCCTCCCAGTGCTAGAAGATTGTCCCTCTTCCCCGTGATCTCTCTGACTCTCAGCTCCATGATCCATCAGTTCCCGCTTTAGTTTGATTTCTGCATTTCTCTGCATCTCTAACAGTGACTGTAGCTTCTCCATGCTCTAGTGCCTTACCAGTGAACAATAAAGTGCACACGTTTTCATATCTACTCTGTGTCCTGAATTTTTGGGTCTGGCTGAAGTTTCCTGGCTTCACAGAATCTTCTCACCCTTCTATGACTTTTTTAGCTTTTGACTTCCAGATTTTGGTTGACTTCCGGGACAAAAAAATTCCGGATTTTTTGGTTGAATTCCGATTTGTTTGACCTCTAAAGCATTCGAGTATTGAGGTACCACTGTATGTGGCTAACATTTTGCCAACTTGGCTGTCCTGTTGCTCGTCAATTTAGGAACAAAAATAAATGTTTTCTGTGATTTCGGCACTTGTCTGTGCAGCTCAGCACTGACTAATAATGTGTTATGATGCACGGGGTCAGTGACATGACATTACTACCGGACTAGAACAACCAATGAGGATGGCAGCATATCTCTGAGCATGCCTGGTGTGGTGGCACCAGCGCATATTTTCAAAGGGGCAAGGACTGATCTTGCTAGAAGGAACCACTGATGTCAGATGTGATAATTTTAAAGAGTCAGTCCCACTAATTCACCACAGGTACACTTTAAATACAGTATACCATTTTAAAGTATGCTGTTGTATAATATGAAAATAATCAACAATGGAAAGCTGACTTGGGTGACACAGTGGCGTCGCCTAAGAAGGTTCTGGGTTCGAGTCCTAGGTTCGGTGAGGGTGTTTCTATGTGAAGTTTTCATGTTCTCCTCATGTTTGCAGGGATTTCCTTGGGGTACTCTGGTTCCCCCGACAGTCCAAAGACTTTGCACGTTAGACTAATTGGCGTTTCCTAATTGCCCTTAGATGTGAGTGTGAGTGTTCAGCAAATGAGAGAGTGAGTGTCCTACGGTGGCATGGTATTATTGTGGTTAGCACATACACTTTACAGCAAGACAGTCCTGAGTCCGGGAATCAGCAAGGGTATTCCTGTATGGTGTTTGCATGTGCTTGGATTTCCTCTGGGTCCTCCGGTTTCCTTCCGCAGTTCAAAAACATGCACTATAAGCCAATAGGCTGTACCAAATCACCCCTATGTGTGAATGTGAATGGTTGCATGAGTGTTGGCTCTGCAATTCCCTGGTGAGCTGTCCAGGGTGTGCCCCTCCCTTGCCCAGAGTTGGCTGAGATGGATATCCAGATCAAACCTACGTAAACATGCAAATGCCACACAGAAACTCCGAGCTGGGAATCGAACCCAGGACGTTCTCACTGTGAGGTGGACATGCTAACCACTATTCCGCCCTCGTGGCAGTCATTCATTCATTCATTCATTCTCTGAACCGCTTAATCCTCATTAAGTTTGCAGTGAGGCTGGTGCCCATCTCAGTTGACTCTGGGTGAGGGCAGAGTTCACCCTGGACAGCTTGCCAGGCCACCGCAGAGCAGAAACACACCGATGGCTATGCAATACCTCTTGAAGGTCAGCAATGTTTTTTTAATATGAACCTCCCACATCCTACACAGACACTGAAACACACGGCTGGCTTTTGATAACCCAGTTAGCTGCACTGGAGGGACAGCAGTGACAACCCGGTGAAAGTGAGGCTTGAGCCCATGACCTTCGGATTGGTGATCCAGCACCTTACCTCCAGGCCACTACTACCCCATTAACATATTTAAACAACAACACTCTTTAACCTGTTTATTATAAGATTTAGATTGTTTGGCATCTCCCCTCCGAGTCCCTTTGACGTTCCTGTTGCTATAAAAGAAAACACGCACGACTCCACATTGACCTGCGACTCGAAGTCGTTCTACAGTCTCAGAGCTGCTGGTAACAGAAAATAAATCTAATTTGAGATTTTGATAGCTTGGTGCTCTAAAGAAGCAGTTGTATGTTCCTCCTGTGGCAGGAAATATAAAAGCAGAAGCTGGAGGTTCATAGGAGGTTTCATACGCAGTGAGAGAGAAAGAGGGAGAAATGTGGCGAGAAAGGTGGGGGCAAAATGAAGCGGGGAAAAAAACATTCACTGAGGGACACCCACGGAGCAGTGTACCTGTTGCAGCAGCTCCGGCCGCTGTCGTGTATGACATACAGTGTTTGGCTAAGTGTGAATGATTCAATGAGTGGACCGAGTCATCAGCACGGAGAACGAAGAATCACTGAATATAAAACGAGGTGCCGAGCTGCATACGTGGCCCACGTCCCTGGATTTGGAAACAGCAGGTTAAAAATGATACACTGATATCCTACACTTAACATCACTTTGGCTAGTTTATTTATGTCAACTCAGAAATATGCTAAGCATGCGAGGAAAAAAGTAGCAAAACTCATACGCGTCACTCAGGAACGTAGGAAGGTTTCCACCACGCTGAGCTCAGTAAGTGACATCAAATCAATTCATCCTCTTCACATAAAACTCTTACAATTCATTCATTCATTCATTAATGCTACCAGGGCTGCAGGGAGGACAGAGCCTTTCTCAGCCAACTCGAGTAAAGTCGGCACATCCAGAACAGCTCACCAGTCCATTGCAGGGCCAACTTACCTAGAGATAATTTAGGATTGCTCTCAGCAGTGACTATTGAGTGGAGTTATTAATTCAATGAATTAGACCGGACTGAAATAAAGAAAAGAAAAATATTTAGATACAGATAAATGGATTAGATAGACAGATAGCGACAGACAGGTAGACTGAGAGACAGATAGCTAAAGAGAGAGACAGGCAGACAGATAAATAGAGAGCTAGCTAGCTAGGTTGACAACTATATAAGTCGATAGACAGACAGACAGACAGACAGATGACAGACGACAGACGACAGATGCTAGATAGACATACATACATTGATGTGATACATGGGGCAGTGGTGGACTGGGGGTAAGGTGCTGAATCATTGATCCCAAGGTTGGGGGTTCAAGTCCGTCTCTCAACGGGTTGTCTCGCTGTCCCCTTGATGCAGCTAACTAGGATATCAAAGGCCAGCCATGTCTGTGGTGAGAGGTTCATGTAAAAGAACCATTGCTGACTTTTGTCAAGAGTAGCTGCATAGCCATCGGCGTGTTTCTTCCCTGTGATGGCCTGGTGAGCTGTCCAGGGTATACTCTGCCGTAGCCCAAAGTTGGCTGAGATGGGCGCCAGCCTCCCTGTGACCCAAATTAGGATGGAGGTTCAGAAAATTAATGAATGACATACAGACAGACAGACAGACATAGATAGATAGATAGAGAGAGAGATAGATAGACAGCTAAATAGACAGACATATACACAGAGAGGCTGAATAGATTGACAGACAGATGGCTAAAAAGACAGACATACACACAGACAGATGGCTAAACAGATAGATATACACACAGACAGATGGATGAATATGGACGGACAGACAGATGGCTAAATAGAGAGACAGAAAGACAGATCGCTAAATAGATATACAGATATACAGACAGACAGATGGTGAATAGATAGACAGACGGTGAAGAGGAGGAAGTATGGTGTATCAGGGCCCACTGAGGACGCTGCGTGTTCTGGACACATGAACTGAGGAAGACCTGTGGCCTGCTGGTCTGAAATGTCATAATGTCATATACTGCATTCAGTCCTCCTTAAATCACGTGCAACTGGTTGGACTGCCTGATCACGTACTCGAATTATTTATTGATCATTAACAATATCGGCATGAATACCAATACAGAAATTGTTTTTTTTTTTTTTTTTTTTTTATATTATTGAATAATTTATGTGAATATTGTATGAAAAGTTTATTCACTGAACTGAGGAAGATTTTTTTGTTTCGGCCATTCCACAATGAGCATTGGAACAAAAGGTCAGACCTCGAAAAGAAATAAAACGGCTGTGCTAAGCGATGGGAGTGGGTGGGGCTTCGAATGGAGATACAGTACTCGATGCTGTGAAATACGATGTCGTGTGGGACCAATCAGAACGAGGGCAAGTCGAGACATGATGATAGGCCAATCACAGTGGAATGGTAAGCTGATGCGAGCTGGCAGTCGTGCCCGAGACTTTTCTTTCAGAGCAATTTCTTTTTGCTCTTCTTTTCCTAAAAGGTAAACAAACACCCGGAAAATACGAAATGGAAACATTTTGCAACAGACAGCAAACAACACACAGACAGACAGATGGATAGATAAATAGATAGGCAGTGAGACAGACAGATAGATAAATAGACTGACAGACAGTCAGATAGTTAGACAAACAGTGGATAGATAAATAGATAAGCAGACAGGTCAACAAACAGACAGACAGACAGACAGACAGACAGATAAATAGACAGACAAGTAGTTAGACAAACAGACAGATAGATAAATAGATAGGCAGTCAGACAGGCATATAGATAAATACATAGATAGATAGATAAATAGGCAGGCCGACGGACAGACAGGCAGACAGACAGACAGACAGATAAATAGATAGATAGATATGGGTGCTTTCCTCCCCGAGACCCAAATTAGGATTGAGCGGTTCAGAAAATGAATGAAATAATTATTACCACTTCAGCTCGGTAATGTTTTGTTTGAGTCATCAGAAGTTTAGTATTTATTTATTGTTTATGGAAGGTGTTTATGGAGGGAGGATCCAGTGGTAGTGCTTTGTTGGAGTTGGAAGTAAAGCTGCAATGTTAAGTCTTCGTTTTTTTTTAATTTTTTTGGCTTCTCTGAGTTTCAGTGTAAGATAAAAATGTTTCATTATAAACTACAGGTTCCTCTTCAAAGATTTTTGTATCTGATGAGCCGCCGTCTGACGTCCTGTTACATCAGAACGAATAATTATCTCGATTGTTAACGCAATGAGAATAATCAGATTATTTAGAGGAGAGAGTGAAAGAAATGCAAACGTAGTCAGAACTGGTCTGGAGTTGTTGCTGTTGTTCAGATGAAGCAAGAGAGAGATGAAAACGGGGACGAGAGGACACAGGGAGGAGTTAAAAAGAGGGAAAGACGTAGTTTAATACACACTGTGTGGTCACCATGGCTTCACTTCCTGTCCATGTGGCAAGTCTCCTACACACCATGTCATGGGGAAAATATCCACACACACACACACACACACACACACACACACACGGCTTTTTTCCGTTCTTATAACCACCAACATCTGTGTTCTCAAAGAAAGAGCACTTGTAATTTGTCTAAAATCTGCCTCAGATTCTCTAATGTAAAATAATAATAATAATAATAATAATAATAATAATAATAATAATAATAAAAACCCTTTCCCCTACATACAGTAAAATAAAAGTGTACTAATATATACGAAAATAATTAGAGAAATGTAATAAAATGCAGATAAGATTTGAACATGTTTACTCATCTGCCGAACTGCTTAATCCGACTATTATGGTCACCGGAGGCCGAAGCCTATCTCAGCTGACATTGGGAAAATGCAAGGTATACCCTGAACAGCTTGCAAGACCATCATAGGAAAACACACAGAGACGTTGTCACTCAGGTCTGGGGGTCATTTGGAGCAGCCAGTAAGCCTAAGGTGCACGTGTTTGGACTGTGGAGGGCAACTCGAGTACCCCAAGGAAACCCAGCCTGGCACGGTAAAAGCTTACAAACTCCACACAAAAACTCCCTCAGTAATCAAGTCCGGGACTTAAACCCAGGACCTTATTGCTGTGGGGAGAACGCGCTACCTACCTACCACGCCACCCCTTCAAGTTTTTACCTTCTGTACACTGATTTATTTTTAAAAGCAAATAGATAATTTCATTTGAACAAGTATTAAAAACCTTTATCAGTGATGACTTTTAACTCAAGGACAAAGCTGGTGACTTTCTGCAGATCATTAAAATTAAAATTAATTAATTATACGTCATTCATTGAACCACTTAATCCTACTAGGGTTGCAGGGAGGCTGGAGCCTATCTCCGCCAACACTGGGCGAAGGCAGGGTACACAATGAACAGCTCACCAGTACATCGCAGGGGCCAAACCGAGTACTCAGAGAAATTCAGACAGAAACATCTTTACCCCCCCGAGACTCAAACTCAAGAGCTTCTTGCTGTCGGGCGAACGTGCCACCCCTTGGATTTTGGACTGACGATGAAAAGTATTATACACAGAATAAATAGCGATAATGAATAAATATGACATTAAATCTTCCTAATCCTTTTGCAACATATAATATTAATTCTGTTGTTTATGAAGACTTCATTCATTCACTTTCTGAACCACTTAATCCTAATTAGGGTCACAGGGAAGCTGGCACCCATCTCAGTCAACTGTGGGCAAGGGCAGGGTACACCCTGGACAGCTCGCCAGGCCATTGCAGAGCCAACACTCACACAATAATTCACTCTCACACCTACAGGCAATTTGGAACAGCCAATTAGCCTACTGTGCATGTGTTTGGACTGTGGGAGGAAACTGGAGTACCCGGAGGAAACCCATACAAACACGGGGAGAACATGCAAACTCCACACAGAAACACCCAGACTGGGAATCGAACCCAGGACCTTCTTCCTGTGATGCAGGTGTGCTAACCACGACACCACCGTGCCACCTTTCTGAAGACTTGTGTATATTAATTAATTGTGTTTTCTCCTTTTCTTTCGTATGTTATAAATAAAAATAAAAATAAGCTAAATCAAACTAAACTACCTGCGCTATTGTTGATGTTTGCAATAATATGTAGCTGCAGTGTAGAAAACTGGTTAGCAAGCATACAGGCTATCAATGCTAATGTAAAAATGCTACTTTAATGTGTATTTAACAACAAACTACTTAAACCACAAAGAAAGAACCGACAGCCATCCTACTGTTGTGGTGTCAGGCTGTGAGCTTGATAAAGAAGTTAAGTTAGCTAAATTGCTAGATAACACTGAAATATATCACAGTGGACCCTCGGTGGTCGAACGACTCTTTAGTCAAACAAATCAGAGTTCGATCAAAAAATTTGAGGAGAATCTGCCTCGGTGTCAGAACAAATGATCAGCGTTAAGACGGAGCAGAGCCGAGTGTGTTGAATGCTGCTCAGCGTTCGGTACTTTGAACAGCCAATAAGAGAGAGTCTCGTACTACGTATTGTGTTTATTCATTACATCTCCGCTACTTTAACCCTTAACCCTGAGTTCTGAGAAAAGCAGCAGTGATTCTACTGGAAACAAACCGACACGCCCCTTTAAAGCAATTTCCCATCCCCCATCTCTCCCTCCCCATCCATCCACATACACCGACACATTACAACCAGAAAGGTATGTACTGCATACCTGTCAAGTTGTACGGTTTTGGCGTAATTTGTACAAGTGAGCACTGATTTTTAAATGTGTACGCCGTACGTCCGAAATCTGTACGTTTTTCGATCATTTCGTCTTTTTTTTTAACTCCGTTTTTTGTGTCACCGTTTCGGTAAAGAGACGATACGCCGAATTGGTCTGTAGCCGTTTTCTCGCGAGAATCGCGACGCTATGCTTATCGTCTGCTATCGTCTGCTCTTTCCGACCACGTGACCGCACTTTCACGTCCGCCATCATTCAAGTCAAACTTAATTGTGAGCTCAAGTGCCATGAAGTGAAGCCATCAAAAGAAATGATTGAAAGTGCCAAAAGTGCTACATATAGTTATAATAAAGATCACTGTTAAATTTTCTTAATCATGCAGCTGAAGATATTACTCTTTTATTTGATTGCACCAGGTTATATGTTACAACATTACCAATAAATTCATATTATATTAAAAATAGAGTTGAATTTTTGTTTCATATTGCACGCGATAATAAGACGCGTAAGATTAGTTGCTATTTTGTAAGGGCATAAGTAGCCATTTGTAAGATCGCCAACGGCCTAGGGTTGACAGGTATGGTACTGTAAACAAATACGGTACATAATTAGGTTAATTATTACATACTATTATTATGTTTTACTCTTTTGTGCATTAATGTATATATTATATATTAATATGTTTCAGAAATACACCTCGTTTTCAAAGTGCAGTGATACCTTGATTTACGCGTGTCTTTTATAACAAATTTTCCATGATACGAGCTTCGATCCCACCAAAAATCTGCCCCATCCTACCAGAAAAATTTCGATTCAAGAGCTCTGCTGGGGAAATGGCTTTTCCGGGCTGATTAGCCTCGTATTCTTCCGCGTGTGCTCTGAGCTCTGTGCTCTGAGAACGCCTTGTGTAGTGCTTCTCAATTATTTTCTGTGATGCCCCCTATCGGAAGAAAAAAAAACTATTTCATGCCTGCCCAGCGCCCCCGTTGCAACTATAAAGTGCTTAATGCACTTCATATCTTTGCTCATTTATTCCCTACACCATAGAGAACAGTGAGAGTGTCACTGCCACCTACTTGAGTGGATGCGCAATCACACTTAATTCTAGTACAGTATGGCAAAA
This sequence comes from Plotosus lineatus, assembly GCA_024760905.1. Lineage (NCBI taxonomy): Eukaryota > Metazoa > Chordata > Actinopteri > Siluriformes > Plotosidae > Plotosus > Plotosus lineatus. The sequence goes on from CM045734.1 coordinate 58,167,151, forward strand.
AAGCTTATTCCCCAGTGTCATACGCACCCCCCTGGCATCCCACCACTATTTGAGAAGCACTGGCCTTGTGGGAGCTCACCATGAGTCTTTCCTCGCTGGCATTCGTAACATGCACACGCACAAAATTCTCCTCCTCTTCTGTTATGCACCACCTCATGCCTACCAATGTGACATCTTGAGACCCATGTTACATCTTTGCTGCAGTCAATGATTGGAAGGGTTAGTTGACTTATTGTTTATTCTTGTTTTATTATTATTAATATTATTCATGTTAAAGTACATGCATTATTATTATTATTAATAATAATAATAATAAATATTTATTGTTTTTACATGTTTATTTTTAATGTATTAGGTGAACTACTAGTATATGTGTTTGTGTCAGGTTATATGAGTTTGTCAGGGGGTCGGAACGGATTAATTGGTTTTCTATTATGGGAATTTTTGTTTAATATAACAAACATTTTGACTTACGAGCTCGCCCTCGTAACAGATTAATTTCACAAGTCAAGGTACCGCTGTATATATAACTGTATTGACGAAAGTAGATGTTCATCTGAAAGCATTAGTCGACTTTTAACTATATCTGATGGGAAATATTGTTTTACTCTTCAAACAAATCAGTGATCGACCATATTTTTGGAGCGATTTGTGTTCAACCATCGAGGTTCCACTGTAACACTAAATTCTTGATCAAAAATAAGTTTTTCGTTTATTTTCTTTCAGTTGATTCTTACCACACCTACTTCCTTGTCAACTTCCTGGTTTAATATCACTTCCTTCATCACAAGGTGTTTCTTAATATTATTTCTAAAAGTTTTGTTTGTTCTCCTTTTCATCAAGTTAATTTTAGTTTTCAGGATGTGACCCCAGTTTCAGCGATGACTTGTGATAGATAAACATTGAGATATTAACGAAATGTGATAACGGATGAGTTGATTCAGCTAAAGGGTTTTTCAGTTGTGATAAAATTTGTATTTGGCATTTAAATTGCTAACGTATTTCATGTTTATATATGTTTCTACATTAAAGTTTGCTCTGATTTTTGATTCTCCAGATATCCAAGTTAGCTAGCAATAAACTCTGGTAATTTTTGTTAGCTAGCTTCAGAATTAGCATCATTATGAAGATGGCCATGCTTTTAAAGCTAGAAGAATTAGCACTGAAGCTAATGATGTGCCCCTCCTAAAATAATAAAGAAATTCCCTTCTTTGTTTATAACATGATGAGAACCTCCTTCTGTGTGTTCTTGACATACAGTATTTGTTATTGAGAAATAGTGTGACTAACTCAAAAGGTCTTGCTATCTCAGGATCCTTTCTAGTTTCTGCTCCTTTTCTACTTCAGCTTTCACCTCCACTCTCTGATCCGTGTTCGCAGGTTCATCATCATTCATTTTCTGTAACGGTACACCCTGGAGAGCTCGCCATAGACAGTGAGAGACATGGTCGACCTTTGGTAACCCAGTCAATGCACTGGGGGGACAGTGACAACCCATTGAGATTGGGACTTGAACTCACAACCTTAGGATCAGTGATCCAGCACCTTTACCACCAGGCCACCACTGCCTCAGGGTGTTTGCAGGTGTTTCTTATAATTTGTATCATTAGCTCATCTCAGAGCAGTGGTGGCCCGGCGGTAGGGGGCTGGATTGTCGATCCTTAGGTCGGTGGTTCAAGCCCCACTGTCAACAGTTGTCACTGCCCCTCCAGTGCACTCTTTGGGTTATCAAAGGCCGGACATGTCTCTCACTGTCTGTGGTGAGAAGTTCATGTAAAAGAACTGACTCTCGTCAAGATGAGCTGCATAGGAGAGTGTCATCGTGTTCCTGCCCTGTGATGACCTGGTTAGCTGTCCAGGGTGTACTCTGCCCTCGCCCAGAGTTGGATGAGAGGGACACTCGCCTCCCTGTGACCCAAATTAGGATTAAGCGGTTCTGAAAATGAATAAGCTTGTTTCATTAAATCCATTGCTTGGGCCAACAATATGGGCCAACACATACACACAGCCATTAACTCTCTCTCTGAGGTGTAATATGTAACAGCCGCTTATCCTAACGTGCATGTCTTTGGAATGCGGGACGAAACCTGAGTACCTGAAGGAAACCCAAACATGCACGGAGAGCGCATGCAAAGTTTACACCCTTCGAACTGAGGACCTTTCTAGTACGAGGCGGACATGCTAAAAATAAAACTATCAGCAATGGAAGATAAGATCCAAGATGTTGAATCCAGAAGCCGAAGAGAAAATCTCATCTTTCATGGTTTCCCGGGTGAAAAAGGTGAGACCTGGGAGACATCGGAGGGGAAAGTTCTTGAGTTTTTGTCTCAAGACTTGAAAATGCAAAATACAGAAGCTGTTGTGATTATAAGGGCTCACTGACTAAATCAAAGAAGGCAGGCTCCCCAATCATCGTTAAATTTCTTACATCTAAGGACAACAGTGATATCTACAAGGCTTCACGTGCTGATAGAACGCAAGGATCACAACAGAAGCGTGTCACCGAAGACTTCCCGCTGAAGATACAAGAGGTCAGACGGGCGCTCTCCCCCTGGTTTGTCAGGGCCCGAGATGCAGGACGCAACCCAAAGATGCGTCAAAACAAGTTGATTGTGAAAGGCCGAGTGTTTGTGTACGATAGAGACTCCAAAAGTATTGCAAGAGAAAAAGTATCGCACGTAGAACAGTCATCACTCAACATAAACATACCCACATGGGCCGGTTTGTTTGGACCTGGAAATGAAACTGACAAGCAAGGTCAAGGACAAGGACAAACACACGGAGAGAGTAAACAAACTGGGGACTGAAGGTGCGGCCACGGCCCTACGTTTGACATCTTCACATGGAATATTCGCGGTCTACATAAACATGACAATGAATTTTCACAGGTGAAGCGTTTGAGCTGCAGATTTGATATTGTGTGTTTTTGTGAATCATTCGTGCGAGCTCAAAAGGAATTCTCGACATTTATGTCTGGTTTTCGATCACTTAATTCAGTCAGGGATAAAATAAAGCAGCGAGGTCGATACAGTGGAGGCGTGACTGTTTTTATAAAAGAGATGTGAATGCAAAATTATATTGTTGTCAGACTGTATGAACATTTTCAAAACAGTTGTTTTATTGCTGAGATCCAAATATTTTGACTGGGATCAAGACACCATACTTGTGTTTACCTATATTTCACCAGAGGGGGCCCCAGTTTATGACCGCAATGAGAGTGGTGATGATGGTATTGACACCCTAGTACATTATATTTACATTATAGTTGCTGATCACCCAGATAAACAATTACTCTTAGCTGGTGACCTAAAGGCAAGGACTAAACACTTTCTAGACTTTGTTCCCGATGATAATATGGATTTTATCCAAACGATATATTGATGACTGAGTTCGGAATCAACACTGTATAAAATGGAATAGTTTACGAGAGAAAGAAGTAGATTCCATCTCTTGGCAACAGTACAACCACGTACCGTTTCGTTCTTCAAAAGATACAACGCTTCCCATATCAACTTCTACATCATATTCTACCCACAAACAGTCCACTTTTACAGAGGAAACATGTCGAACAAGACCAATGTAGCGATTGTTCTGTCTTCTTAGAAACTATCCCACAGCTTTTTTTTCCCGATTGCAGAAAGGTCACTCCAATTTGGCAAAGACTTGAAAGATGGCTGAAGGTTAAATTAAATCTACAACTAAACTTCACGAAAGAACAAATCTTACTTGGTTTCGGCAGTAAAAATAATGATCCAATTAATGGGGCCGGTGGTGTAGTGGTTAGGGTGCTGCGCTCATGCTTGGGAGGTCATGAGTTCAAATCCCACTGAGACCCCCACTGTGCCAAGACCCCTGAGCAAGGTCTCAACCGCAAGTGTGCCTCTGTTCACCCAGCAGTATAAATGGGTACCAGTAAAATATACTGGGAAGGGAACCTGTGCTGGATTAGCGTCCCATCCAGGAGGAGTTGAACTCCTAGTCGCTTCACGCTACAGAATCCGGGGATAAGCACCGGCCTGATGAGCCGCTGTGGCTCGGGTGTAAAAACCCAACAGACTTTACCTTACCTACCTAATGTGATTCTTATTCTTTTCAAAGCTATTATTTTCAGACATAGACCAGCAAAACAAATGGCAACCTTTCAATTCTTACAACATAAGCTAAAACAATCCTACGAATTGACAAAATATTCTGAAAAGATAAAATTGACCCAGTCACCTTCATATATTGTATGATAATTGTTGCATAGGAGTACATTTGTATACAGCAAATATGGAAGAAAAAAAAAAAGAAAAAAAAATGTTTTGCAATAACCTGGGAGTTTCCAGCAGCCTGACCTCCAGTTACCACCCACAATCCAACGGGCAAGCAGAGCGAACTAATCAGAGCTTGGAATCCTCCCTGCACTGTGTTGCCTCCTCCCTCCCAGCCTCCCGGCCCACACACCTACTGTGGATCGAGTACTCCCATAACTCCCTGGTCTGTGCCGCCACGGGTATGTCTCCCTTCATAGTGATCAACGGGTTTCAACCTCCTCTGTTCCCCAGTCAAGAGATCGAAGTGGCTGTCCCATCTGTCCAGGCCCACTTCCGCAGAGCACGCCGGGTCTGGAAGGAGGCTCACACCTCGCTGGAGAGGTCAGCAGCCTGGAATCAGCGGATCGCCGATTGCCACCGGACACTGGCACTGGCCTGTAAAGTCAGGCAACAGGTTTGGCTCTCCTCCAGAGACCTGCACCTTCAAACCAATTCCAAAAAGATGGCTCCTAAGTACATTGGGCCTCATACCATCGAGCGCATCGTAAACCACAGTGCCGTCCGGCTGAAACTCCCAGCGGCTCTCAAAGTGCTTCTGGTGTTCCACGTATCCCTGGTGAAGCCCCCTCCATTCCCCTACCGCCCCCCCCCCCCCCCCTGGCTGGTTGATGGACACCCGGCCTATACGGTCAACCATATACTTGATGTGCGCAGGCAGGGTCGCGGCTTCCAGTGCCTGGGGGACTGAGAGAGGCATGAGCCCGAGGAACACTCCTGGATCCCTCCGTCCCTGATCCTGGACCCTGACTTGATGTTAGATTTCTACAGCAGGTTCCTGGACAAGCCTGGTCAGGTGCCAGGGGGGATCCCTCAGAAGGGTTACTGTTATGGTCTGTGTTGTTGGGGGACTTTGACTTTGGTGGTTCTGTTCTAATTCTGTCTCTTTCCAGCGCTGCAGACTCCAGCGGAGGGGTGCCGCTGACATACATGGGCGGATTGCAGGGCACACATTTGATCCCACTCGCCAATCTACCACACTGTAAAGACAAGCAGCACGCTCACCTCGGTACCAGAAGATTGTCTTGCTTCACATCTCAGTTCCCTGTGCTCTCTCTGGCTCCTGGTTCCTGATCCGTGCTCGACCAGTTACTCACGCCTTACTTCCCAGTGCTTAGTGTTTATTGTGTTTCCCTTCGTCTCCAAGAGTTACCGTGTTGCATCCTGCTTGGGTACTTCCCCTTCAAGTAATAAATCAGCTCTGTGTCATCTCACACTGTCTCCTGCATTTCTGGGTCCGGCTGAAAGTTCATTACGTCACACTCGCAGATCAGTTTGTTCGGTCTGTGTCCACAATCCTCAGCCTGCTACCCAGCGTGCAACAGCATAGAGGACAGCGCTGCGCTAGCCATTACAGATTCCTTGAACATCACGAGTCGTATCCGACAGATGTTAAACCACCTTAACCTCCTCAAAACTTAGAGGCAGCTCTGGGCCTTCTTGTAAAGTGCGGTACTGTTCTGAACCCGGTAAAGTTTATTATCAATCTGAACACCAAGGTATTTGTTCTGCTCCACCATTTCACATTGATGCCATGAATGGAAACAGGGGTCACTGGTGTTTTGGATCCTAAAATCAACAATCATATGCTTGATCTTTGTAACATTAAGCTGCAGATGATTCTGCTGACACCATGTGATCCGGACTAGCTATTCAGCTAATACAGCTCGGTACCGCAAAAGCACACAGAATTAGTCATGAAATAATGTAGATGCTTTAGATAACAATGAATGAATAATTCACAGGTATGTTTATCACAACAAACAGCTGCACTGAGCTAAACATTACACAAGAAAATCATAACATTATTATTATTATTATTATTATTATTATTATTATTATTATTGGCAGTAAATATTTTGAGTGCACCAGGAAGCAGGATGTAGTCGAGTTTTTAATTCCTACCCGTAAATAAGAACTAGCTTTGCAGGTTCTCACACACACACACACACACACACACTCACACACACACACACACACAAACACACACACACACACACACACACACTCACACACACACACAGGAACATATACACAGACGCACACACACACACACACACACACACACACACACACACACACACAGGAACATGTACACAGGCCTTGCGCACACACACACACACACACACACACACACACACACACACACAGGAACATATACACAGGCACGCACACACACACACACACACACGCAGCGCACATACACACACACAGACACACGGACACACGCACACACACACACACACACACACACACACACACACACACACACACACAGAGGAACATATACACACACACGGATACACACACGGACACACACACACACACACACACACACACACACGGACACACACACGGACACACACACACACACACACACACACACACACACACACAGACACATGCAAACGGACACACACGGACACACACACACAGACACGCACACACACACACACATGTACACACGCACACACACACACACACACACACACACACACACACACACACACACACACACACACACACACACGGACATGCACAATAAAAAGACCTTTTATTACCGTGGCTGGTTAATGTTTCTACACTGAAGTATTACTCCAGCCTCAACTCTAACAACTCGAAGGGCTTTTGCTTGCATCTCCCTCAGAAAATACTGAGGAGGGCATTGTACATCCCAAACAACTCACCAGACCATAGCAGGGCAAATACACACACAACCATTCACACTCACACCGAGGGGCCAGTATGATTCGGAACAGCCACTGAACCTAAAGCGCACGTCTTTGAACTGTAGGAGAAAACCAGAGTTCCCAGAGAAAACCCAGGCAGGCACGGGTAGAACATGCAAACTGCACACAGAAACACCCTCGCCGAGCCAAGGACTCGAACCCGGGACCTTCCGCATGTGAGGTGGGCGTGTTGCCACTATGTCACCTTAACGTCAAATAAATAAAGTGGAGTATTTTTGTAAGGTCTGGATGATTGGAGGATGTTTAATTCTTTTCATTGTGTGTGTGTGTGTGTGTGTGTGTGTGTGTGTGTGTGTGTGTGTGTGTGTGTGTGTGTGTGTGTGTGTGTGTGTGTGTGTGTGTGTGTGTCTTTAAAAGAACATAAGCCTTGAAAATTTGTTCCTGCAGTCTTGTTCTTGTTAACCAAAACAGAAAGAAAGACGATGTTCAGCGAGGCAGATTTTAATTGTAAATGCTGAGCGTTGGATTGCAGAGGCGCCGATTGTGACGCTGAGCTTCTCTGAGGGAGTTTTTCAGGTTAAACCACACTCCCATTGTCCATCCTGCAGCTCTTCCACTTGTTTACTTTAACAGTTTTACATTAATGTTTAATCTCTTGCAGCTTTTCTAAAGCTCCTTTATAACCCTTCTATAAACTCTCATATCTAATGGCTCCCTCACATTCATGTGAAATGACTTCATCCGGTTTTGCCAAGACACCGAGATGTTTGGGTCGTAGTATTTAGTTAGCAATTAAATTTTCAGAATCTATAAGTGAACAGACAAAAAACAGCCCCCCCTCCCTTCACAATAAATAAATAAAAATAAAACAAAGAATTAATATGAACTATCCATTCATCCATCCATCCATCTACTTCAGCATATCCAAGGTTGGGTCATGGAGGAAAAAGGTTTAGGAGGAAAACCAAGGCATCCCTCTCCCAGATGACACTCTCAATCTCCTCCTCCTACACACACACACACACACACATGCCCCCCCCCCCCCCACACACACACACATATGCGTCCTAATCAGATGCCCAAACCACCTCAGCTGACTCGATGCAGAGGAGCAAAGGCTGTACCCTGGGCCCCCTCAGATGTCAAAGCTCCTCACCCCATCTTGGTATGCACGATAGCGTTCTTTCAGTCAATACCCAAATCACACGACAGTTGAGGGTTAAAACATAGATGCACCGCTAAACCCTTCTACTTAGTTTCTTGTTTATCATAATGGACGGGTGCAGCGTCCATCACCTGCTCCATTCTACTATCACTCATGAACAAGATACCAAGATGCTTTAACTCCTCCTCTTTACGCAAAGTCTCATTCCTGACTCAGAGGGAGCAAGCCACTGTTGTCAGATACTCAAATTTGGGGGAGCTGATCTCAGATGCGAACTGCTCCGATGCGAACTGCTCCGATGCGAACTGCTCCGATGCATGCTGAAGGTCACGTTCAGAAGAAGCCAACAGAACCACATCATCTACAAGGTGCAGAGCTGCAATCCTGAGGTCCCCATGCCACACATTGTCCTCTCCAGCACGATGCCTGGCGATGTTAAATATTATACTGTAGAGTTACGGGAAATATTATTGGCACCCCTCAGACCAAGAAGCAAAAATTCATCAATGGACTGCATTAATTGTAGCTTTATAGATTTTTATTTTTTTCTGCATATATATGATGGAAAATGTACCAGAGCATGAAAGCATGTACAACAAACTTTTCTTTTTTTTTCTTTTAATCAGCAGTGAGCAGTACAATCACAGACTGAAAGTCAGGGTCACCTCACACTCTGACCCATAAACGTATCAGTGAGGTCACCCTGAGTACTACACACGCTGCACACACTGCTCCCCGGAGTCGGATAATGAAACAGTGATTCTCAGAAAAAGTCACATCCTGCAAATACAGTGTCTAGCTATCAGTGATATACAGTACTTTTATAAACGTGGCAGGGGTAGTGCTGACCCAGTGGTGAGGTGCTGGATTACCGATCCCAAGGTCGGGACTTCAAGTCCTGCTGTCAATGGTTGTCACCGCTGTCCCCCCAGTGCAGCTAACCGTGTCTCTCACTGTCTGTGGTGAGAGGTTTCATGTAAAAGAACCATTGCTGACTTTCGTCTAGAAGAGCTGCATAGCCGTCAGCATATTTCTGCCCTGCGATGGTCTGGCGAGCAGTCCAGGGTGTACCCTGCCCTCAACCAGAGTCGGCTGAGATGGGTGCCAGCCTCCCCACAATGCTAATTAGGACTAAGCGGTTCAGAAAATGAATGAATGTATAACTATATATCAGCACAGGGACTTAGCACATTAGCACGTCCGCGAAACAGCTAGAAGGTCTTGGGTTCCAGTCCAGGTCTCGGGGAATACATTTCTGTCTGGAGTCTGCATGTTGTCCCCATGCTTGCATGGATTTCCTCCAGGTACTCCAGTTTCCTCCCACAGACGTGCACATTAGGCGCATTGGCTGGACTAAATTTCCCCTATGCGCGTGTGTGTGTGTGTGTGTGTGTGTGTGTGTGTGTGTGTGTGTGTGTGTTGCCCTGTGATGTTCTGTTGAGCTGTAATGGGCTCCTTCACCCAATGTTGGCTGAGACTGGCTGCAGCCTCTTCATGACGTTGATAGAATTCTGTGCGCCAGCTAATGTGTGAGTGTATAAATATTCAGTATATACGACTTAACCCCGGTATGTAGTTAGTACACAGTATGAGTTTATATAGTATCCAGACTATATCAGAATACTTTAAAGAGCAGCGGTGTTAGTCGTCCTTGGAGTCTCTGAACTGGGTAATTTTATCTCGTGGATTACTAGCGGGGGCTGAACTAATGTGGCGCAAACATTTTTTCCTGGAAGTGAAGTGAACTCATTGGCCCGGGTCGTTCATCGCAAGTAAACAAACAGCGAGTGACATTTTAGGTGATAAAACGCCCCTCATATTAAACTCTCTTACCTTTCACTGTTTCCTTTGGCGAGGTGCTGCTCCTGTTCGCCATCATCCTTTGAAGATTTTGAAACAATTCTGTAGGAACAGCGTCCGGTTTTAGATGTAAAGGCTTTTGTGCCATGTAGTTCTGTCTGGAGGTCACGTTGATAGCAGGTCAGGTTGAAGTGGCATTCACGAAATACTGAGCCACACCCGGGAAAGGAAACGTTTTCAGCGTACGGCCTGTGCCGATATGATGTTTTCTGCGATTTCTATGCTTGTTGTTTGTCCCCTGAGACCGATTGTCATTTTTGTGACATCCACCAAGCCTGAAGTGCATAATTCTTTTACCCAGAGTGCTTGTCTACAATTTTAAGTGCAGCATTATCCACTCTGAATAATTTTTTATTATCTTGACATAAAAGACCAATCAAATTGTGCCATTGAATTGTAATGTTTACTAATAGACATTTCCACCTTGTAAACTCTGAATATCGCTTAAATCAATTAAAAATGTCATAAATCTATTAAAATGTAGTTTTAGTTAACTTTTGTTGTTTTGTCATGCGGTAAATGCTAAAATAATTATTCACCTCATGCTCAGTGGATATCGATGATTAATTGACAATCTGCAAAATCCGCCTCACCTAAGTTAAATAATTGTTAATTATTATATCCACACAAGTGGGACATGAATGATGGTGCACTCTGATTGGCTCCTATATTACTGGGATATCAGCTCATATGCCATTAGCAAAAAAAAGTATATTGGCTAAAAATACTCTATATAAAAACTACACTACGTGTAGATCGCAAATTTGAATCTGGCTAATGCCACAGCCATCCATGGACCGGAGTCCATGGGAGCTAATTGGCTGAACTGTGTCGAGAGGGAGGGACGGCATATGCTCACTTCTCTGTCACTCACAGCGATCACTCTTATACACTCATTTTCTAAATCCCTTAATCCTACCATCAAGGCTGCGGGGAGGCGGGAGACTTTGTCAACCGTCAGTGGATGAAGGCAACACACAACTGTTCACACTCACACCTGGGGGCAATTTAGTTAACCTAATGTGTATGTCTATGGACTGTGGGAGGAAACTGAAGTACCATGCAGGCCTATATCATATCATATCATATCATATCATATCATATCATATCATATCATATCATGTCATGTCATGTCATGTCATGTCATGTCATGTCATGTCATGTCATGTCACGGCACGTCATGTCACGTCATGCCATGTAGACCTGTGTATAATACAACAACTTTACATTAATAAAAAAAATTTAAACTGAAACAAAAACACAAAATGGCAACACACAGAGGTGTCAGGATCCAAGCTTACTGGAAATTCATGTGTGGACATGACACATAAAACACACACACACACACACACACACACACACACACACACACACACACAGTTTCT
>CM045734.1:58181063-58183563 GCA_024760905.1 Plotosus lineatus
CATTTTTGTTCGCTGTGTTGAGTCAAACAGTATTCCCATAAGATAATGTCTGTTATCCCTCAGATAGTCGAACCAATCAGATGGCCCCGTTCCCATGTACGTAGTATATATATATATATATATATATATATATATATATATATATATATATATATATATATATATACTATATAATATACTACATGAATTTAATACACACTGGCAGGATTATTATTGGAGGTGATGACTTACTTGGCTTTGATGTCGAGAGTGTCAGTTACACTATGTGATAACTCTTGAGATTTTTCTTTAAAGATGAGCTTCATTTTCTCCAACACAGATGTCTTTTCATCACTAATCACCGTGGAAGCTCTGGAATGTTCCAAACTACAAAAACAGCAGAACCAAGGATAAAAAAACTGAAATGAATATTCTGATCTTCCAGAGCTCAGTGAAACATAAAGGAAGATCAAGGACCTTAGAATTAAGGGTAGTGTACAGAGGTTGTGAGCGTGTGTATGGAGTAGTGTGAAGAGGTAGTGAGTGTGTGTATGGGGGTAGTGTGTAGGGGTAGTGTAGAGCGGTTGTGAGTGTGTATGGGGTAGTGTATAGAGGTAGTGAGTGTGTGTATGGGAGTAGTGTGTAGAGGTAGTGAGTGTGTGTGTATGGGAGTAGTGTGTAGAGGTAGTGAGTGTGTGTGTATGGGGGTAGTGTGTAGGGGTAGTGAGTGTGTGTATGGGGGGTGTACAGAGGTTGTGAGTGTGTGTATGGGGTAGTGTATAGAAGTAGTGAGTGTATGGGGGTAGTATGTAGGGGTAGTGAGTGCGTGTATGTGGTAGTGTCAGAGGTTGTGAATGTGTGTATGGGGTAGTGTATAGAGGTAGTGAGTGTGTATGGGGTAGTGTGTAGAGGTAGTGAGTGTGTATGGGGTAGTGTGTAGAGGTAGTGAGTGTGTGTGTATGGGGGTAGTGTGTAGGGGTAGTGAGTGTGTGTATGGGGTAGTGTACAGAGGTTGTGAGTGTGTGTATGTGGTAGTGTACAGAGGTTGTGAGTGTGTGTATGGGGTAGTGTATAGAAGTAGTGAGTGTTTCTGTATGGGGGTAGTCTGTAGGGGTAGTGAGTATGTGTAGGGGTAGTGGAGAGCGGTTGTGAGTGTGTATGGGGTAGTGTACAGAGGTTGTGAGTGTGTGTATGGGGTACTGTACAGAGGTTGTGAGTGTGTGTATGGGGTAGTGTATAGAAGTAGTGAGTGTCTGGGGGTAGTATGTAGGGGTAGTGAGTGCGTGTATGTGGTAGTGTCAGAGGTTGTGAATGTGTGTATGGGGTAGTGAATGTGTATGGGGTAGTGTGTAGAGGTAGTGTGTGTGTATGGGGTAGTGTGTAGAGGTAGTGAGTGTATGTATGGGGTATTGTGTAGTGGTAGTGAGTGTGTGCATGGGGTAGTGTGTAGAGGTAATGAGTGTGTGTAGGGGTAGTGTGTAGAGGTAGTGAGTGTGTGTATGGGGTAGTGTGTAGAGGTAGTGAGTGTGTGTATGGGGTACTGTACAGAGGTTGTGAGTGTGTGTATGGGGTAGTGTGTAGAGGTAGTGAGTGTGTGTGTAGGGGTAGTGCGTAGAGGTAGTGAGTGTGTGTGTAGGGGTAGTGTGTAGAGGTAGTGTGTGTGTAGGGGTAGTGTGTAGAGGTAGTGAGTGTGTGTATGGGGTAGTTTGTAGAGGTAGTGAGTGTGTGTATGGGGTAGTGTGTAGAGGTAGTTAGTGTGTGTGTAGGGGTAGTGTGTAGAGGTAGTGAGTGTGTGTGTATGGGGTAGTGTGTAGAGGTAGTGAGTGTGTGTATGGGGTAGTGTGTAGAGGTAGTGAGTATGTGTGTATGGGGTAGTGTGTAGAGGTAGTAAGTGTGTGTTTGGGGTAGAGTGTAGAGGTAGTGAGTGTGTGTGTAGGGGTAGTGTGTAGCGGTAGTGAGTGTGTATGGGGTAGTGTGTAGAGGTAGTGAGTGTTTGTGTATGGGGTAGTGTGTAGAGGTAGTGAGTGTTTGTGTATGGGGTAGTGTGTAGAGGTAGTGAGTGTTTGTGTATGGGGGAGTGTGTAGAGGTAGTGAGTGTTTGTGTATGGGGTAGTGTGTAGAGGTAGTGAGTGGGTGTGTAGGGGTAGTGTGTAGAGGTAGTGAGTGGGTATGGGGTAGTGTGTAGAGGTAGTGAGTGTGTGTATGGGGTAGTGTGTAGAGGTAGTGAGTGTGTGTGTATGGGGTAGTGTGTAGAGGTAGTGAGTGTGTGTGTAGGGGTAGTGTGTAGAGGTAGTGAGTGTGTATGGGGTAGTGTGTAGAGGTAGTGAGTGTGTGTATGGGGTAGTGTGTAGAGGTAGTGAGTGTGTGTATGGGGTAGTGTGTAGAGGTAGTGAGTGTGTGTGTATGGGGTAGTGTGTAGAGGTAGTGAGTGTGTATGGGGTAGTGTGTAGAGGTAGTGAGTGTGTGTATGGGGTAGTGTGTAGAGGTAGTGAGTGTGTGTGTGTATGGGGCAGTGTGTAGA
>CM045734.1:58186063-58188563 GCA_024760905.1 Plotosus lineatus
TGATGTTTCACACTCAGGCGCAAGACAGAGCGAAGAATAATCCTGATCTTAGTTTGCCCTCTGCTGGTCAAAGTCTGTAACACACTTTAACACAAGCATTACTGTTTAAAGATAAATCTGATGATGATGATTATGATAATTTTACACACACACACACACACACACACACACACACACACACACACACACACAGAGTGAGAAGGGGAGAAATAGATATATTCGGTAGATAGGAAGATGTTCTAAATAGATAAGACAGACAGCTGTTTATCAAGTAATCTTTATCTATCAAAACAGAGGAAACTGGACAGATACAGATAGATAGAGAGATGGTAAATAAACAGCTGTCTGTCTCACATTGTCTGTCTGTCTGTCTGTATCTCTGTCTGTCTGTCTATCTATCTATCTATCTATCTATCTATCTATCTATCTATCTATCTATCTATCTATCTATCTATCTATCGATCAATCCATCCATCCATCCATCCATCCATCCAGTCATGTGAAAAATTTGGGACACCCCATTAAAAGGCAACTCTTTAAAGAATATTTACATAATGTCTGAACTTGTTCGTATTTATTTCTGGAAAATAAAGTGATTTAATTATAATTAAATAACAGAAATTAACATATTTGTACTCATCAAACTGAAGATATCAACAACAATGTGTATATCAAGGGAGGAAAAAATTAGGGCCCCGCCCCCATATTGTCCCACTTAAAATGGGCATCATCACACTCAGGAATATCTGCTCAGGGCCACATGATCAGAACATTGTTACTCAGCGGTTTGAAGGCAACTCGCCCTACATACACCTCAGACAATTAGTTTGGCGAGTCCGTGTCTGTGGACGTGAGACTGAGTGAGATCCATGGTGAGATCCAAAGAGCTGCCTGAAACCCTCAGAAAGAAGATTGTGGTGCTTATGGGTCGAGTAAAGGATCTGAAAAGATATCAAAAGAATTTAACATCAGCCGTTCAACCATCCAAAAAACTGTTTACAAGTGGGGGACATTCAAAAGAGCTGCCCCATGTCTGGCCCACGTCTGGCCGTCCAAGCAAGTTCTTCCCCAGAGCAGCCCGTGAGATGCTAAAAGAAGTCATCAAAACTCCTAAAGTATCATCACTGGAGCTACAGCAGGTTCTCGCGACTGTCAACGCGAAAGCGCAGGGCTCGCCTATCAGAAAGAGACACAAGTTCGCCCTTCAGGGGACAAGCGCACGGAGGAAACCGTCACTCTGAAAAGAACATTAAGGCCAGACTGACGTTTGCCAGCGAACATGGATGAAGACTAGATCTTCTGGAATAAAGTTTTTTGGACAGACGAGTCCAAAGTTGAAATATTTGGACACCAAAGCTGAAGTCATGTTTGGCAGAAACCAAATACAGCATTCAGGGAAAGAACCTCATCCCAACTGTGATGCATGGAGGCAGAAGTGTCACGGTTTGGAGATGCTTTTCTACAGCAGAACCTGAACAGCTCATCCTCACAGAATCCACCATGAATTCTACTGTGGATCAGAGGAGGCTTGAAGAACATGTGAAACCATCTGTAAAGAAAAATTAAATCTGAAGTGGAACTGGCCACGTTAACACAACACTGACCCGGAACATGTGAGTAAATCCACCAGGGGCTGGCTGAAAACTAAGAAACGGAGAGTCCTGGAATGGCCCAGTCAACAGCCAGATCTTAATCCCATTGAGATGCTGTGGGGTGACCTGAAACGAGCTGTGCATGCAAGAAACCCCCTGAAACAGCTGAAAAAATTCTGCATTGAGGACTGAGGCAACCTTCCCTCAGATCGACGTGAGACTGGCAGATGATCCAAGAGGCGTCTCACTGAAGTTATATCAGCCAAAGGGGGTAACACTGGTTATTCGGGGGTGGGGTGTCCTAATTTTTTCCTCAACTGAAATACGTATCCTTATTCATATCTTTTGTTTGATGAGTAAAAATATGTTAATTATAATTAAATCTCTTTCTTTTCCAGAAATAAATAAAAAGATTGGACATTGTAATGTGAACATTTCTTAATAAAGAGTTGAGTCCATCTATCTACGATACGTCTCTGTCATGATGTAATTTATTGCCGTTTTCCGAACACTCGTAGAGAAATGCATGACCTTTGACCCCCGTACCATATATTATGGCTTCCCGTTCTGAGTTTGATGCTCTCTCTTTCTCTCTCTCTCACACACACACACACACACACACACACACACACACACACACACACACACACACACACTCAGACATGTGACCTACATTTTCAGATGGGAGGATCCGCCTCTGACATCACCATGCTCGGACACTCGCTCTCTTCAACCGAAAAGGTGACTTCACAAGAGGAGATGTTGCCCAGCAACGAGGTTGTTAACGCAGATGATGACATTGCACTGAGGGTCGAGGACTTGTGGGTCAGGGAGGTGATGCGAGATAGTCTGATGACGGGGCGTAGAAACAGACAGTCAGTCTATATCAGCTGATACTATGTGAAGAT
>CM045734.1:58191063-58216063 GCA_024760905.1 Plotosus lineatus
TGTAAACAGTGAATCAATCATGGCTTAAGAAACACTGCACGCTCGCTTAAAATGATCAAATCAAACACACAACAACCAATTGTAGAGTCCTGATGGGGGGAAAGGAAAACACTAGGGCACAAATAATCAGACATTGTGAAAGCTGGGCATCACCAACGTCCTCCACAGGGCAGGGATGACACTATTACAACCCACCATGAGAAGAAGACACCGAGAACAGGATTCGATAAATACTAATATATCGTACCACAAACGTCAGAGCACAGACCCACAGAAAGAATCAAAACACAGATTGAAATGTGAAAAAAAAAAAAAAAAACTCCACAGAGATGAGGCACAAAATTCTTCCATTGATTTGCAGACAGATTTAATTCTACTAGAGTCTCAGGAAGGCTGGAGCCTATCTCAGCCAATCCTGGGTGAAGTTGTTGTTTGCTCTGCACAGCTCATCGGCCCAGTACAGGACCATCATACATAACCATTGAACAGCCAATACTCCTAATGTGCATGTGTTTGGACAGGGGAGGAAACCAGTGTACCTGAAGGAAACCCACACAAGTATGACTCCTGGCCGTGTTGAGGGCATTTCTGTGGGCAGATCCAGGACCATCTAGCTGTGAAGTGGACGGTGCAAACTACTGCACCTATTTATTTAAATTTTATTCAAAACTATCTCTTTGTATACTTTTGGATGTCAATGGCAGGAAACAAAGGGCAGCATGATGGCGTAGTGGTTATCACGTCCACTTCAGCGCAAGACGCTCCTGGGCTCAGGTGTTTCTGTGTGGCGGTTTCCTGTGTGACGTGCTTGCATGGGTTTCCTCCGGGTACTCCGGTTTCCTCACACAGTCCAAAGACATGTATATTCGGATAACCGGCTGTTCTAAATCAACCATAGGACTGTGGGCGGTGTTTCAGAATGCACTGGTCTCGACAGTGTTCCTTACTGCTCCAGCCTCCCAGCGACCCTATCAGGATAAAACAGTTCAGCTCCCAAGTGGCACATCGACAAAGAATGTGGCTATTAACCAGGAGATCGCAAGTTCAATTCCAGGTTGATGTCACAGCCATCCGTGGCCGGACGTCCGTGGGAGCTGATTGGCCGTGCTCTCACGGGAGGGAGGGACAGCATACGTTCACTTCCCTGTCACTCGCAGCGATCACCAGCTCACCATTGGGCATTGGTGAGCTCATTCGTATGAGGGGGCGAATAGTGCTCTTCCTCGGAGTGTGTTAGACCGCAAACATATACGCGTGCACCTCAGTTCGAAAAGAGGTGGGTGGCTAGCATCGCATGTCACATAGGGGGCGTGTGCATGCTTTCACCCCTCCCTGGACGGTGGTGGTTGTGTGATAGGGAAGATAATAGCTGATGGGTGGGAATTGCGTACGAATAAATTAGGGAGAAAATGAAGGGAGGGAGGAAAAAAAAGAATAAAATGTTTCAGCAGTTGAATATGTGAAGGATAAAATAAAATAAAAAGTGTAATTTGGATTTATTGTCCTAACTTCTGATCTTGAATCCAAATATAAAGCCAACTCACCCCCCCCCTCAAAAAAACCCAAAAAACAACAACAAAAAACCCAAGCATTGGTCCTTGCTGTTCCAGTACTTTCACAAGAGGCTCTTTGCTTTTGTGTCTTCTTGAAACTAAACTCAATTATAAAGCACACACACACACACACACACACACACACACACACACACACTTCATAAAGCGCGTGCACACATTATATCCACTCTGGACTTTGAGGTCACAGTGTTATTAAGGTCAGTGTTCAGCCCCAGGGAGGACGCGCAGTGTGTTACAGTGAGTTAGACTCACACTCCCGAACACACACTCAACACTAAAAATAACCGACACGGCGGAGATTAACTCAACACAACAATAAAAATGTTTTGTTTGTATCCTTATTTCTTACTAGAATATTGAATGCCACAGTTTAAACCAAAAATAGTGATGAGTGATTTTCAAACGAATCATTCAAAAGAATGGATTAATTTACATGAACGAGTTTTAATCGATTCACGAACGCAGCAGAATTGATTCACCAGCGCATTGCTGCTAAAACTACATATATGAGAGATGTAAGACAGTGGTGAGGTGTGCTGTCGGTGTGACCGACGAATTCAAGGTGGAGGTGGGACTGCATCAAGGGTCAGCTCTGAGCCCCTTCTTGTTTGCTATGGTGACGGACAGGCTGACAGACGAGGTGAGACAAGAATCTCCATGGACTATGATGTTTGCAGATGACATTGTGATCTGTTGTGAGAGCAGAGAACAAGTGCAGGAAAATCTAGAGAGGTGGAGGTATGCCCTGGAAAGGAGAGGAATGAAGGTTAGCCTCAGAAAATCAGAATACATGTGTGTGAATGAGAAGGACCCAGGAGGAACGGTGATGTTACAGGGAGCAGAGATAAAGAAGGTGGAGGATTTTAAGTACTTAGGCTCAACAATCCAGAGCAATGGAGAGTGTGGAAAAGAGGTGAAGAAGCGTGTGCAGGCAGGCTGGAATGGTTGGAGAAAAGTATCCGGTGTGATGTGCGATAGGAGAGTGTCAGCAAGAATGAAGGGAAAAGTGTACAAGATGGTGGTGAGGCCAGCGATGTTGTATGGCTTAGAAACAGTGGTGCTGAGGAAAAGGCAGGAGGCAGAGCTGGAGGTAGCGGAGATGAAAATGTTGAGGTTCTCCCTGGGAGTAACGAGGATGGATAGAATCATGGGACAGCACATGTAAGATGTTTTGGAGACAAAGTCAGAGAGGCTAGATTGCGATGGTTTGGACATGTACAGAGGAGGGATAGTGAGTATATTGGCAGTAGGATGCTGAGGTTGGAACTACCAGGCAGAAGGTCTAGAGGAAGACCAAAGAAGAGATTTATGGATGTGGTGAAGGAAGACATGAAGGTCGTTGGAGTCAGAAAAGAAGATGCGGAGGACAGGGTGAGGTGGAGGCGGATGATTTGCTGTGGCGACCCCTGAAGGGAGCAGCCGAAAGTAAAAGAAGAAGAAGAAGAAGAAGAAGTAAGGTCTGTTGGGCTTTTTCCACCTGAGCCCAGCGGCTCATCGGGCCGGTGCTTATTCCCGCTTTCCATAGCGTGAAGCGACCAGGAGTTCAAGTCCTCCTCCTCCTAGTCCATCTTCCCAGTATATTTTACTGGTACCCATTTATACTGCTGGGTGAACAGAGGCACACTTGTGGTTAAGACCTTGCCCAGGGCTCTTAGCACAGTGGGGGGGTCTAACTGGGATTTGAACACACAACCTCCCAATCATGAGCGCAGCACCCTAACCACTACACCACCAACCCTACATTACTGCATAAATTAGAGTGAATCACTCATTAAGTCTCAAAGTCAGTGGATGGGGAAGTGCTGTGTGACGCCCTGTGCAAGATCACGGATTGTATCGCATAGTGAACCGCTGAATAATCGAGCGGCTGAGTCAGGCCGAGTCGGCAATCGTTCAGCAAATAGCTAACTTGCCAAATCATTTAGTGAGCTACTAACTCTGCGAATCTTTCAGAGAGCACTTACTCGCTGAATCGCTCAGTGAATCACTAATTCGCGGAATTGCTCAGTGAATCGCTAACTTGCTGAATCATTCAGCGAATCGCTAACTCACTGAATCACTCAGTAAATCACTAATTTGCTGAATCGGTCAGTGAATCATTAATTCAGTAAATCGTTTAGTTATTCATTAATCCGTGGAATCGCGCAGCAAATCGCTAACTCACTGAATCATTCAGTGAATCGCTAACTCGCTGAATCATTCAGTGAATCGCTAATTTGCTGAATCGGTCAGTGAATTACTAATTCAGTAAATCGTTTAGTTATTCGTTAATCCGCGGAATCGCGCAGCGAATCGCTAACTCACTGAATCGCTCAGTGAATGGCTAATTTGATGGTGGTGGAGGGTGTGATGGCCGGGGTCGGGGTGGGGTGATGGTGGAGGTGGTGTTGGGGTGATAGCAGGGGTCATAGTAGAGTGGCGGGAGATTGCAATATAACATTAACTCTCTATGAAGATTGTAGCTAGCAATTTAGCACTGAACAAAATTTTACAATTGAACTCATGCTTAGCATCCCAGCAGGCAACAACAGGTCCAATTTTTCCAGAACATTCCAGAGACAGCGCATCCAACAACCAGCACAGACAGCACAGCTGCCGATAGACGTGTTCACTCCAGGAACACACACAGCAGAACAAGGCATCACATCTCAAACCACAGAGCCATATGTTTACACCACAGCGATGATCCTGATTGAGGAATATGCTCTGTCTATTAAATTATGGCTCTGTACAAAGAGATCCACAGGGGGACCACCACAGGGCACACATCCAGCAATTCCCTCTCACATTCACACCTAGAGGCAATCAAGAATTTCCATTTCATTGACGTCTGAAAAGAAAGAAAGAAAAGCATCTGAGGTGGCTTTAGTTAACTGTCAGAGTCACACGGCTCAAGCGAGAGTCTTACAGCGAGCGAAGACCTCAGCGTTCAGCGCTAAGTTAGCTATTAACTGTACAGCCAGGCTTTTAACACCGCTGGCTGTCACACCAGCAAGGAAATATTTGTGTCCTTTCTTTTGTTTCTTTTCAGTTCTGCTCTAGTTGGGGTGCGCTGCTCGGCTCTTTGTGACTCTCCGGCTGAAATTGCGTCTCGCTCGAATGAATCGTCCAAACAAAAGCCACTGCGGTTCGGCGTGTTTGAAACACGGATGAATAAAAGACCAGCAATTTCTCTGAAAGTGTTTTCAAAAATAACATCTCTTTTGTGAAATTATCAAAGACTAAAATATTTTCCGAAGGTTTTTATTGCTAAGTGTTTTAGAGTGTATGGGTACACACACACACACACACACACACACACACACACACACACACACACACACACACACACACACACACACACGGCACTATTTAAGAGCACAGCAATCAAACGCTGTACCAAAACACCCACTGATGTTGTCAGCGTTTTAATTCCTGAGTGTGAGCACTTCAGAAAGAAACGTAAGCACAAAAAGATGATTAGAAGATGGAATTAGGGATGAAATGTCACAAATGAGAGAAAGCAAAAAAAAAGAAAAAGAGAGAGGCACCACAAAACAGAAACATGTGGGAGAAGAGACACAGGAACTCCATATGGCTTTCTATTAGTGTTCCATAGTAACGCTATGTCTATTGGCACCCATTGCAGAGTTATAAGCGCTCATGATCCTGTGACCTTGATTTACATCTTTCAAGGTCACACAGGGTCTAAAGTAACTTTGATTTGAAATTCCATACAAGGTGTTCTACTCGCGTTTCTTGGTAACGGCACGTCGGTTAGTGCTCGGTTCACAGTTAGAAGCGCTCTATCTCCAAAATGTTGTGACCCTGCTCAGACTTTGATCTTTAATCTAGACGTTTTAAAATCAAATTATTGCTGGGACTCTGGTAGGGAAGTGTCCCCACCAATTTTGGTACATGTGTGAGCTTGGGGTGGCCAGGATTTTGTTCACAAGTACACCCTGAAGAGCTCACCAGACCACTGCAGGGCTGACAAACGCATTCACATGCACACCTGGGGGCAATCTCAAATACCCAGTTAGTCTAATGTGCGTGTCTTTGGACTGTTGGAGGAAAATGGAGTACAGAGAGGACATCCACACAAACATGAGGAAAACCTTCAAATGCCACACAGAAACACCTTCGCTAAGCCCTTGCACCACTTTTTTTCCCATCTGTACCTCTGTCCTCACATCCATGCCCTGTGCTGCCAGGCCACCCCGCACCACTGTCCTCACATCCACACCTCTGTCCTCACATCCACACATCTGTCCTCACATCCATGCCCTGTGCTGCCAGGCCACCCCTGCACCACTGTCCTGACAACCGCACCACTGTCCTCTTAGCCGCTCCAGTGTCTTCACATCTGCACTACTGTTTTCACAACTGCATCACTGGCTCACGCCTGCACCACTTTTCTTCCATCCCACTTCTTTTAGAATGTTCGACCTCATGCTGAGAAGGTCGTTTCACTGAAAGCAAAAAAAAAAAACAAAAAAACCAAAAACCCAGAGATAATAAAAACCAGCTGAATGCTGGAAGTACAGAAAGCAGCGACCCACATAAACAGAAAACTTGTTTTATTTTGTCTGGATAAGAAAAGTCATCCACAGGAATCGTGTTTTCTTCCTTAAAATGTCCGAACACCTCAACTTTACCCTGCATAATTCACCATTCTGAAATCTATCAGTGTCGGTAAAAACCATCATTTCTGTAATACCCAGAGAGGAAAAGGCGGGGGGGGGGGGAATGAGAGAGGGAGAGAGACAGTGAAAGAGAGGGGAGAGGGGAGGAGGAGAGAGGAAGGGGAGGGGAGAGAGAGAGAGAGAGAGAGAAAGAGAGAGAGAGAGAGGGAGAGAGAGAGAGACAGAAAGAGGGGGATAGGGAGAGAGACAGAGATAAAGAGAGAGGGAGGAGAGAGGGAGAAAGAGAGAGACAGAAGGAGGAAGAGAGAGGGGGAAGAGGGGAGACAGCAAGAGAGAATGAGTGAGAGAGAGAGAGAGAGAGAGAGAGAGAGAGAGAGAGCACATGAGAGAGAGAGGGGTGGGCAGGAGAGATATAGAGGGAGGAAGAGAGAAGGGGAAGAGGGGAGACAGAGAGCAAGAGAGTGAGGGAGAAAGAGAGAGAAGGCGGACAGGAGAGGGAGCTAGAAGGAGGAAGAGGGAGGGGAGAGGGAGACAGAGAACAAGAGAGAGTGAGGGAAAGAGAGAGAGAGAGAGAGAGAGAGAGAGAGAGAGAGAGAGAGGGGAGAGGGAAAGAGAGAGAGAGAGGGGGGCAGGCAGGAGAGAGAAAGAGTGATAGAGGGAGGAAGAGAGAGGGGAGAGGGGGAGACAGAGAGACAGAAAAGAGAGAGAGAGAGAGAGAGAGAGAGAGGAGAAAGAGAGAGGTAGAGAGAGAGTGGGAGAAAGGGAGAGTGAGAGAGAAGGATAAAGAGAGAGGGGGAGGCAGAGCGTGAGCGAGAGTGAGAGAAAGGGATAAAGAGAGAGTGGGAGAAAGAAAGATGGGGAGATGGAGAGAGAGAGAGAGAGAGGTAGAGAGAGGGACAAAGAGAGAAAGAAAGAGAGAGAGAGAGAGAGGGGGGACAAAGTGTGAGAGAGTGTGAGAGAGAGGAATAAAGAGAGAACAAGAGAAAGAGAGAGAGAGAGAGAGAGAGAGAGAGAGAGAGAGAGAGAGAGAGAGCGAGAGAGAGGGAGGGAGGGAGAGAGAGAGGAGGGAGGGAGGGGAGCGTGGGAGAGAGGGAGAGAGAATAAGAGGGAGAAGAGAGATAGAGATGGAGTGAGAGAGAGAGAGAGAGAATGAAAGGGAGGATAGAGAGAGAGAGAGAGAGAAGGAGAGAGGGAGAGAGAATGAGGGAGAGGGAGGGGAGAGCGAGAGAGAGAATGAGAGGGAGGAAAGAGAGAGAGAGGGAGAGAGAATGAGAGGGAGGAAAGAGAGAGAGAGAGAGGGGAGAGCGAGAGAGAAGGAGAGAGATAGAGAGTGAGAGGGAGGGAGAGAGAGGGGGGGAGGAGAGGGAGGGGGGCAGGAGTGGAGGGATACCTGCTGAGAAACAGTGTGTTAGTGTTTAGTGGATGAAATGCTCTGACGCCCGTGAGGTTTACACAATACATACAACTGGGAAAAAGAAAATGAGACAAAATAGACAAGGCTAAAAATACTACTTTCTTTCTATCTATCTATCTATCTATCTATCTATCTATCTATCTATCTATCTATCTATCTATCTATCTATCTATCTATCATTTTTTCTTTCTTTCGTTCTTTCTTTCATTCTTTCTTTTGAACAAACATCCTTTTGTCAAGTACGTATTGTTAAACGATGGAATCATTTGTACCTAAATCGGAATCCTATCCTTTAAAACAGACTGGATCCCAGTTGGTCGTCTCAAACCGTGTAACACGTGTAACGTGCTGGTCCTTTTTGTCAGCTCGTCTTAATCCCACATTTGATCGTCTTGGTGTGCAAATATGACCAAAATTAGCCATAAAATTCTCAAGTTTGTAGGATTTATCACATTTCCAGGTGACTCAAGGTCAAAGATAATTGTCTCATTTTGAAGCTCATATGGAGTTGAACGTTAGTTTTCCATGGGAACAACCAGGTCCATCAGCCCTCATTCCCATGTTATAAGGACCCTAGATCCACATCTTTATGACCTTGCTTTGACCTTGACATTCCACAATCAAATCAGCTCTGAGACCAAGGTTGGGTTGTGTCCCCACCCAGTGAAAATCCATGAAAGAATGTGGTCAGAATTTTGTTTATAAACAAACTAACAACAAAACGTTGTTGATTATAATATGCGGTAACAATAGGCATTCATCTCATCATTCCTATTAGGATCAGCTATCTCAGCTAACACTCTAATGCAGCCATAAGGATGGGCACAAACAAGTGCCCATCCTCACGCCTGTCCCACGCCTGGATAAATGCAGAGGGTTGCGACCTGAAGGGCATCCGACGTAAAACTTTTGCCAAAATACAATAGGCGAACCGCCAATCCCAATTTCATACCGGATCGGTCGAGGCCCGGGTTAACAGCGACCGTCATCAGTGCTGTTAACCAACAGGGTGCTGGTGGAAATTGGACAACTGTTGGTCGAAGAAGGAGAGGTCGAAGAAGGAGAGATGGGAGGCGTGTCTGTAGACAGAGAGAGAAGAGGAAAGGCATGAGTCTAGGACTGAGAGTAGGGATTTTGAATGTTGGAACTATGAAAGGAAAAGGTAGAGAGCTGGCTGACATGATGCAGAGGAGGAAGGTGGACATACTGTGTGTTCAGGAGACCAGGTGGAAAGGTAGCAAGGCTAGAAGCTTAGGAACAGGGTTTAAGCTGTTTTATCATGGTGTGGATGGGAAGAGAAATGGAGTAGGAGTCATCTTGAAGGAGGGGTTGGTCACGAATATCCTAGAAGTGAAAAGAGTGTCAGACAGGGTGATGTTCAAGTTAGAAATTGAAGTGTGATGTTCAATGCTGTTAGTGCTTATGCCCCACAGGCAGGATGTGAGCTAAAAGAGAAGGAGAGATTCTGGAGTGAGTTAGATGAAGTGATGCAGAGTAACCCCAGAGGTGAAAGAGTGGTCATTGGTGCAGACTTCAATGGACATGTTGGTGCAGGCAACAGAGGGGACGAGGAAGTGATGGGCAGGTTTGGTATCCAGGACAGGAACACAGAAGGAGAGCTGTTGATTGATTTTGCAAAAAGGATGGAAATGGCTGTGGTGAATACTTTCTTCCAGAAGAGACAGGAGCATAGGGTGACCTATAAAAGTGGAGGTAGGAGCACACAGGTAGACTACATCTTGTGTAGGTGATGTAATTTGAAGGAAGTCAGTGACTGAAAAAAAAGTAGTAGTGGGTGAGAGTTTTGCCAAACAGCATAGGATGGTGGTGTGCAGGATGATGCTGATGGTGAGGAAGGTGAAAAAGGCAAAGGCAGAGAAGAAGACAAAGTGGTGGAAGCTGAAATAGAAAGAGTGTCATGTTGTCTTCAAGGAGGAGTTGAAACAGGCTTTGGGTGGTCAGGAAGTGCTTCCAGATGACTGGACAACTACAGCTAATGTGATCAGGTAGACAGGTAGGACAGGTAGGAGAGTTCTTGGTGTGTCCTCTGGAAGGACAGTAGATAAGGAGACTTGGTGGTGGAATGAGGAAGTGCAGGAGTGTGTAAAAAGGAAGAGGTTAGCTAAGAAGAAGTGGGACATTGAGAGGACCAAAGAGAGTAAACAGGAGTACAGGGAGACACATCGTAAGGCAAATGTAGCGGTGTCAAAGGCCAAACAGAGGGCGTATGATGACTTGTATGCTAGGCTGGGCTGTAAGGAGGAAAAAATGATTTATACAGGTTGGCACAGCAGAAAAATAGAGATGGGAAGGACGTGCAGCAAGTTAGAGTGATTAAGGACAGAGTGGGAAACGTATTGACTGATGTATTGAGTAGTTAGGCTCAACTGTCCAGAGCAATGGAGAGTGTGGAAAGAGGTGAAGAAGCGTGTGCAGGAAGGTTGGAATGGTTGGAGAAAAGTGTCCGGTGTGCTGTGTGATAGGAGAGTATTGGCAAGAATGAAAGGAAAAGTGTACAAGACGGTGTTGAGGCTAGTGATGTTGTATGGGTTAGAAACAGTGGCACTGAGGAAAAGGCAGGAAGCAGAGCTGGAGGTAGCAGAGATGAAAATGTTGAGGTTCTCTTTGGGAGTAACAAGGATGGATAGGATCAGGAATGAGCACATCAGAGGGACAGCACATGTTAGAGATTTTGGAGACAAAGTCAGAGAGGCCAGATTGAGATGGTTTGGACATGTACAGAGGAGGGATAGTGAGCATATTGGTAGTAGGATGCTGAGGTTGGAACTACCAGGAAGAGGGTCTAGAGGAAGACCAAAGAGAAGATTTATGGATGTGGTGAAGGAGGACATGAAGGTCGTTGGAGTAAGAGTAGAAGATGCAGAGGATCGGTTGAGATGGAGGCAGATGATTCGCTGTGGCGACCCCTGACGGGAAAAGCCGAATGGAAAAGAAGATGATCTCAGCTAACACTCGGAAAAGGACAAACTTGAGATACACCCTGAACAGCATGCCAGTCCACTGCAGGGAAAACACACACACACACACACACACACACACACACACTTAGGGGCAATTTAACCGAATGCACATGTTTTTGGACTGTCCACAAGCAAGACACTGGAACCCAGACCCTTCCTGCTATGAGATGGACGCCACCACACCACCGTGTTGCCACCGGTCTCTAATGAAACATTTCTTCTAGGTGTTTTCAGAATGAATCCATCTTTAATTTCGCAATATAAGATTGTTAAAACAAAGTTAGTGGCATGGTGGGGTAGTGGTTACCACACCCATCTCACAGCAAGATGGTTTTGGGTTCAATTCCCAGGCTCGAGCGTTTCTGTGTGGAGTTTGCATGTTTTCTTCGCACTTGTGTGGGTTTACTCTAGGAGTTCCAGTTTCCTTCCAAAGTCCATAGGCATGCACAGTAGGCTAAAGCTGAGCTCAGATATATGCAATTATGGAAGAATGTACAAGCAAATTTTGGTTCAAGGGTCTTCTTTTTTCTTCTTCTTCTTCTCCTTCTTTTTCTTTTTCTTCTTCTTCTTCTTTTTCTTCTTCTATTTCTTTTTCTTCTTCTTCTTCTTCTTCTTCTTCTTCTTCTTTTTCTTTCAGCTTTTCCCTTCAGGGGTCGCCACAGCGAATGATCTGCCTCCATCTCACCCAATCCTCTGCATCTTCTTGGACACTTTTCCTTTCATTCTTGCCGATACCCTCCTATCACACATCACACCGGACACTTTTCTCCAACCATTCTAACCCGCCTGCACACACTTCTTCACCTCTTTCCACACTCTCCATTGCTCTGGACAGTTGAGCCTACGTACTTAAAACCCTCCACCTTCCTTATCTCTGCCCCCTGTAACCTCACCGTTCCTCTTAGGTCCTTGTCATTCACACACATGTATTCTATTTTACTGCGGCTAACCTTCATTCCTCTCCTTTCCAGGGCATACCTCCACCTCTCTAGATTTTCCTCCACTTGTTTTCTGCTCTCACTACAGATCACAATGCCATCTGCAAACATCATAGTCCATGGGGAATCTTGTCGAACCTGTCTGTCAGCCTGTCCATCACCATAGCAAACAAGAAGGGGCTCAGAGCTCACCCTTGATGCAGACCGACCTCCACCTTAAACTCTTCTGTCACACCGACAGCACACCTCACCACTGTCTTACATCTCTCATACATGTCCTGCACCACTCTAACATACTTCTCTGCTCCTCCAGACTTCCTCATGCAATACCACAGTTCCTCTCTTAGCACCCTATCATATGCTTTCTCCAGATCCACAAAGGCACAATACAGCTCCCTCTGGCCTTCACTGTACTTCTCTATTAACATCCTCAAAGCAAATACTGCATCTGTGGTGCTCTTTCTTGGAATGAAACCAAACTGTTGTTCACAATTGCTGACCTCTGCCCTTAGTCTAGCTTCCACTATTCTTTCCCATAACTTCACTGTATGGCTCATCAACTTTATCCCTCTGTAGTTGCCACAACTCTGCAAGTCTCCCTTGTTCTTAAATTTGGGCACAAGCACACTTCTCCTCCATTCCTCTGGCATCCTCTCACTCTCTAAGACCTTGTTGAATGTTATTGTCAGAAAATCTACTGCTACTTCTTCTAGACACTTCCATACCTCCACCAGTATGTCGTCAGGACCAACTGCCTTTCCATTCTTCATCCTCTTCAATACCCTCCTCACTTCACCCTTACTAATCTTTGCTACTTCCTGGTCCTCAACAGTCACCTCTTCTACTCTTTTTTCTCTCTCATTTTCCTCATTCATCATCACTGCTCCTAAGCTTCTAGCCGTGCTACCTTTCCACCTGGTCTCCTGAACACACAGTATGTCCACCTTCCTCCTCTGCATCATGTCAGCCAGCTCTCTGCCTTTTCCTGTCATAGTTCCAACATTCAAAGTCCCTACTCTCAGTCCTAGACTCATGCCTTTCCTCTTCTCTCTCTGGCTACGGACATGCCTCCCACCTCTCCTTTTTCGATGTCTTCAACCAACAGTTGTCCAATTTCCACCAGCACCCTGTTGGTTGACAGCACTGATGGCGGTCATTGTTAACCTGGGCCTCGACTGATCTGGTATGAAATTTGTACTGACAGTTCGTATTCTGTATTTTGGCAAAAGTTTTATGCCGGATGCCCTTCCTGTCGCAACCCTCTGCATTTATCCGGACTTGGGACCGGCATGAGGACGGACACTTTTCTGTGCTCATTCTCAAGGCTGCATTGAATTTTGGTCCTGCCATCTCACACACGCATTATAAAATATTGATATTATTTCTAAATGTAAACGGTGGTTCCAGTGTCGGTGTACTTAATACTCAAGCTGCTTTTGACAACAGACAGAGGAACCGCATCTCAGGATCTGTTCCGTTTGGATCTGATTCTCTGGGATGTATTACAGGGGACATGTGGGAAATATATATCAGCTCCACGGGAATATATTACTGTATTTTATTATTTACTATTCCTGGAATAACCCGTTCGACTTGGATTTCCCACATGATCTTTCCTCTGATATAAAATGGTATTTTCCTTCTCAGTGTGAGTCGGGAAGATGAGCGAATCTGTTACGCGCATCTAAAATAAATAATAAATCCCCAGTTTTAATTAATAAAAACCTCTTACAGGTCATTATGTTCCGCCCTGACATGGAATGAACGAATGGTGGACGAAGGCACAGGTTTTTGTACACAGCTCCGTGCTGCACACACACACACACACACACACACACACACACACACACACACACACACACACACACACTTTTTCTGCCAGGTGAAACCAAAACCAAACAAAAAAGTTGTAATATTTCTCCCTATTTCGCGAGTTGCAAGCCATTTACAGAACTTCGATTTTCTAAAACAAATATCCTTTCACACCCACATTTACACCTGGGGAGAGTTTAATGGAGCCAGTTGACCTAATGTGCATGTCTTTGGGACTTTATGGGAGGAATCTTTATTTTCATCTTCTTATGCTTAATCCAGTGTCAGGTCGCGAGGGCAGCGGCCTAAGCAATGAGGTCCAGACATCCCTCTTCCCAAACTCTTCCTCCAGCTCTTCCAGGGGGACATCAAGGCATTCAAAGACTGGCGGAGAGATATAATCCCTCCAGCGTGTTGTAGGTCGACCTCGGGATCTCTTCCTGGTCTGACATGCCCGAAATACCACACCAGGGAAGTGTTTGAGAGGCATTCTTACCAGATGCACCAGCTAAATCAACTGGTTCCTCTCAATGCGGAGGAGCAACGGCTCTACTCCAAGCTCCTCCTGGATGGCTGCACTTCTCTAAGGGAGAGCTCCGCCACCCGGTGAAGGAAGCTCAGTTCATACAATTGTATCCTTGATCTTGTTTTTTTTCGGTCACTACCCAAAGCTTGTGACTGTAGGTGATGTTTGGGTCAGCTCCCTCTTCACCGCAACAGACAGGTATAGGCTCTGCTTTACAACAGAGGCTGCAGCGATCTGCCTGTCGACCTTCCCTCACTTGTGAACTTGGAAACTATTCCAGGAAACTGGAATACAGTGGTACCTCACCTTATGAAAGATCCAACAAACGAAAAATCTAGGTTACCAAATACATTTACATAAAATTTCCATCTCTGGATATGAAACAAATTCATGGTAAAAAAGCACCATCTCAAAAATTCAAACAATTCGCGAGTTGCTCTCCCACTGGCTATCTCCCAACATCCCGCCCCACTGGCTATCTCCCAATATCCGGCCCCGCTGGCCTCCCATTGGCTATCTCCCAACATCCTGCCCCACTGGCCTCCCATTTGCTAGGAGGGAGCTGCATCTCCATAATACCCATGACGCAGCTCCCTCCCATTGGCTATTATGTAGCTGCATCTCCATAATACCCATGATTCTTTTCGACCCATTGTTCTTTCACGGAATTCTAAAATGCGTAAAGGACAGAGTTACTGTTGTTTCGTGAGTTTTTCAAGTGTGCTTATTGCAACTTCATTTTTTGGCTCAGGCTTTTAACCTTGCATAAACATTTGTAAGATTATAACTCTGCTAAGAAGACATGGTCAACACGAAGTAAGTACCTTAAAAGGTATGCTTTTATAATTTTTAAAGGGTAGTATTAGGGGCCTTGGAACGAATCATGCATTTTACATGTAAAATGCGGTTCTACTTATGAAAAATCCAGGTTATGAAACCGCCTCTGGAACGGATTAATTTCGTAAGGTGAGATACCACTGTATTATTATTAATGACAATGAATGTATAATGATGGTGTTTGTTCAATAAAACCCTCCACACAGCCCTCACACTCTGGACAGCAGCAACTCCTATGTAAGGATGCTGCTTGTAGACTGCAGCTCTGCTTTTAATACTGTCCAACCACATAACCTGGTTCAGAAGTTGGGCATTCTGGGCCTAGGGAACTCACAGTGCACTTGGATGCTAAACTTTCTCAGCAACAGACCTCTGAATGTCAGTATAGGAGAATACACTCCTCCACACTCACCCTGAACTTGGAACACCACAGAGGTGTGTTCTTAGCCACCTCCTCTTCTACCTCTTCACACACAACTGTTCTCCCCACTCACATTAGCAAAACTATCTTCAAATTCGACACCGCCGTCATAGGTTTTCAAAGAGAACAAAGAGTCAACCTACAGAAAGGAGGTTCTGCATCTGCGGCTATGGTGCGACAACAACAATCTGGAACTAAACACATCATAAACCAAGGATATGATAACGGACTTCAGTAGATCAAAACAAATTGAGCACTCTGCCTTCTACATTGATGGAGAGGAGGTAGAGGGGGTGGAGTGCTTCAAGTTTCTTGGTGTCCACATCACTATTGATTTCACCCGGACAAAAAACATCACCCACCGGGTAGGGAATATATAACAAAGTGTGTACTTCCTCAGAAACCTCCGACACACCTGTCTCCCCTGACCGCCACTGAGAAACTTTTACCACTCCACCATCGTGAGCCTCCTGGCCTACTGCTATACAGTGTGGTTCAGCAGCTGTACTGCAGAGGACAGGAAGGCCTTGCAGCGAGTGGTGAGGAAGGCAAAGCAGGAAATTGGAACTATACCATCCCCTCAGGGACACTTACACTGACAGACTTCAGAGGATTTGTGTGTGTGTCTATGTAGTAATATGTACATATATAGCTTAGTTTAGTTCTTTCGTATTCTTTAGTGCACTTTCTTTTATAATTGGTGCTAAACAAACAGCCTTTCTTTCTTTTCTTTCTATTTTTTATTTGCTTTGAGGCGGGCTTATTTATAGTTTGTGGTCTGAGCACTAATCATCAAATATGGTTTGTATGGTTGTCCCATATCTGTTCCCATGTCCGTGTTTGCCAACTACAGGGAATCCAATAAGGACATTATGTATCACTGACCTGCATGACGATGGGGGCAATACAGTAAAAACAAAAAACCCTATTCATTATTAATAACAAATTGAATGTCATGGCAGTGGTGGCCTGGCTGTAAAGGTGCCGGATCACTGATCCGAAGGTTAAGGGTTTAAGCCCCACTCTCCACAGGTTGTCACTGTCCCCCCAGTGCCGCTAACTGGGTTATCAAAGGCCGGCCATCACTCTCAGTGTCTATGGTGGGAAGTTCATGTAAAAGAACCATTGCTGATGTTCGACCATGTGTTTCCGCCCTGTGATGTCCTGGTGAGCTGTCCAGGGTGTACTCTGCCCTTACCCGGAGTCAACTGGGATGGACTCCAGCCTCCTCGTGACACCAATTAGGATTAAGCAGTTACAGAAAATGAACAAAATTGAATGTCAAAAAAGAGGCTCATACACCACTGCTCAGACTCACACACAATAACACAAAAGTCACAATATATCTCAGATTGGTAAATAAATGTACATGGTACAAACACCAAAACCATAAACTTGACAGAACACAAACCCATTCATTTATTTTCTAAGCCGCTTAATCCTACTTATGGTCATGGGTAGGCTGTCTTCCATCTCAGCCAACTCTTTCCGAGGTACACCCTGAACAGCTTACCTGACCATTGCAGAGCAACACATACAACCATTTACATTCACACCTAGGGGCAATTTGGACCTGCCAATGAGTCTAATATGCATGTTTTGGACTGTGGGAGGAATCCAGAGTACCTCAAGGAAACCCACAGAAGTACAGGGAGAGCATGCAAACTCCACACAGAAACAACTCGAGCCTGTAAGTCGACCCCAATTCTTCTCGCAGTGAGGCGGACATGCTAACCACTACACCACCGTGACGGCCCCATGAACTCATTAAACATTAATTAATCTAACAATACATGTTATATAATGGAAGTGGATTTTTTTTTTTATGCTGAAAAGTAAACCCAGCCACGGACAGTATAGACATTTATCTGGAGCTCCGTTTCAAGGCACTGAAAAAATCTTTGTATTCATTTACACTCACTATAGTGTGTTTAGTAATGTTTTAGAATTTAAACTGCTATAATATTTTCCTTTCCATTTCAGGATTTGATGAAAAAGAAGCCAAAGTTTCACAAACGAGTCAACACCGACAACCACTGGAAGTATCTATGGTGCTCCAGGTTGGTTCTCCTGCCAAAAATCCTCAAGTTAGAATGAATAATATCACTGAATTCAGCACTCAGTACAGATACTGGAGGATGAAATAAACAGAAACCCAGATTTCCTGTAGGAATAGTGTTTGTTGTTGTCTGCTGGCTGCAAGGATTTTGTCATTTTTCATTATGATGCACGAAATTCTTCTGCGTTTGATTCAAGGCCTCCTGAATTGAAAGAAACAGCCGTCAGCCAGTCATTACAACTCAACCCATACACAAGTTGAAAGCTTCGGCTAGAATGAAAGTGTAATGGCCTTTGAAAATATGAGCATAATAGATGGAAATAAAGGGATAAACCCTGCAATGTGTCGGTCAAAAAAATGATGGTGAGTTCGCTCAGGGATTAAAACCCAACTTTGGGAACATCTTAGTTTTCAGTATTGAGGCAGAATGTCAGGCAACTCAACCGTCACCTCGAAAGGGGTAAAAGCAACTTTTTTTACCCCTGGTTTTGTTTGGGGTTTTTTAATGTACTGTACTGTACATGAAATATCATATGGAAAATCGTTCTTGGTTTCTTCATTTCTGTTTCCATTTGAAATACTTTCCACATCTCCATGTGATGAAACATTACAAAGTAAATGCACTGCAAACACGACGCCTTCACAACATCATCTATCCAGAACGATTGCCTATTTATTTCCTGTTTGAAGATTACGCAACACGAAAACCAGTACGGTATTTAATAATATACTGTATTTATTTTCTGAGCCACATAAACCACAGGTGACAAACTCAGGGCCTGCCAGCCAAATTATTTTCTGTGGCCTGTGAGATCTGCTAAGGAACATGACGATCCCTCATTATATTTTATTTATTGATTTTTTTGGGGGGTGGGGGGTGGGGTGTGTTTCTTCATTTTCTCCCTAATTTGGTCATATTCAATTCCCACCCATCAGGTATTGCCTTCCCTATCACACGACAACCACCAACCAGGGAGAGGAAAACACATGCACACACCCCCTTCATGACATGGGTGCCACCCGCCTCTTTCTGAACTGCAGCGCCACGTATATATGGTTGCAGTCTCACACACTCGGAGGTAAAGTGCTATCGACTCCCATTTATGAATGAGCTCACAGACGCCCATGATTAACCGGCGACCGTGGTGAGTGACAGGGAAGTGAGAGTATGTCGTCTCTCCCTCCTGTGAGATCTTGTCCAATTAGCTCCCATGGACTCCCGGCTATGGATGGCTGTGTGCATGAACCGGGATTCAAACTTGCGATCTCCGGGTTAATAGTCACGCATCTTGTTGACGTGCCACTCGGGAGCCCGATTGCTCAAGCTTTTCTTCAACCAGGCAGTGGTGGCTCAGTGGATAAGCCACTGGGTTACTGGGGTTGAAGCTTCAGTACCACCAACCTATCACTATTGGGCCCTTGAGCCAGGCCCTTAACCCTCAACTGCTCAGTTGTTTTAATGAGAAAAAAATATAAGTCTCTGGATAAGGGCATCTGCCAAATGTATATACGGTGATACCTCAGCTAATGAATTAATCCATTCCGAGGGCAAGCTCGTAAACCGTAAAGTCGTTAGATGAAACAATTATTTTATATATATATATATAAATATATATATAGGCGGCACGGTGGCGTAGTGGTTAGCACGTCCGCCTCACAGCAAGAAGGCCTGGGTTCGATTCCCGGCCTGGGCGTTTCTGTGTGGAGTTTGCATGTTCTCCCCGTGCTTGTGCGGGTTTCCTCCGGGTGCTCCGGTTTCCTCCTGCAGTCCAAAGACGTGCACTGTAGGTTAATTGGCCGTTCTAAATTGACCGTAGATTCTCTCCTGCAGCGGCACCGGAACCCAGTCGTATCGGCATTTGCCGTTCCATTGGATCCTTCCGGTGGTGCCGAGACAGGGGGGGACTTGCTGCTTGGGTAACAGCCTGTCCCTCATTACTCCCTACCCAGGCTCTGCGCACTGGGGGGGTATCACCAGCTGGGGTACCAGCCATAGCACAGCCATAGTCCTTCGGGACTGA
The DNA here is from genome assembly GCA_024760905.1 of Plotosus lineatus. Lineage (NCBI taxonomy): Eukaryota > Metazoa > Chordata > Actinopteri > Siluriformes > Plotosidae > Plotosus > Plotosus lineatus. The sequence continues at coordinate 58,210,272 of CM045734.1, forward strand.
TGGAGGCCTACCATATATATATATATATATATATATATATATATATATATATATATATACATACAAAGATAAAAGGACAGGACAAAGACTTTCTATTGAAACTCCATTTATCACTACAGATCTGTTTCGAGGGGTGGTGAAACCATCCTCTCTCTTCAGGTGATTATAGAAGAATGATTACAAAGTGCTGGGGGAGGTACTATGTCGGTGAACAAGTCACTATGTCGGTGAACCTTTGTAATCATTCTTCTATAATCACCTGAAGAGAGAGGATGGTTTCACCACCCCTCGAAACAGATCTGTAGTGATAAATGGAGTTTCAATAGAAAGTCTTTGTCCTGTCCTTTTATTTTTGTTTATTTGCTCTACCAAAAAGTATTGAGCACTCTCCTACGGAAGGATCTACTCAGAAAATCATATATATATATATATATATATATATATATATATATATATATATATATATATATAGTTAAAAGTCGAATAATGCTTTCAGATGAATGTCTACTTCTGTTAATACAGAATAATATACACAGTGGTACGTTCTTCTTCTTTTCCTTTTTTTTCTGGGGTCGCCACAGCAAATGATTCACATGTTTGATTTGGCATAGGTTTTTACGTCGGATGCCCTTCCTGAAACAACCCTTTAGCATGGGACAGAAATACACTGACGACTAAGCAGCTCCTCTTTATGAAAGTCAGCAATGGTTCTTTTATATGAACCTCTCACCATAGACAGTGAGAGACATGGCCCGCCTTTGATAACCCAGTTAGCTGCACTGGGGGGGGGGGACAGTGACAACCTTGTGAAGAGTGGGACTCGAACCCCCATCCTTAGGCTCAGCGGTCCAGCACTCTTTACCACCAGGCGACCGCTGCCCCGTATACAGTGGTACCTTGACTTACAAAATTATTCCTTTCCGAGGGCAAGCTCGTAAGTCAAAATGTTGATTTGCATGTGTTGTTACTGATGAATATTAGAGACATTCCCCAGTGTGAGGGGTCTTGGAATACCGTGTAAACTCACTTTCAAAGGCAGTGAATGCCTCATTTTACTATTATAGAGACTAATCGAATAAAATTGGTAAGTTTGATCTATAATTTTTCTCCCAGTACACATGGGCGGTTATTAGATGTAAGATAAAAAAACACCGCAGGAGGGGGCGCCTCATTGGAACAGGGCGCTTATTATGTCGAGTGGAGTATTTATATACTGGGAAGGTAACCTGCGATGCACTAGCATCTCTTCCAGGAGGACTTGAACTCCTGGCAGCTTCACACTATGGGAAAATGGGAATAAGCATCGGCCTGGTGAGAAACTGTGGCTCGGATGTAAAAAGCCCAACAGATTTTACCTTTAGTTTTATTTGTAGGATACGTGTATAGGGTTTGAGGGTTCACACCAAAAAACTTGTCAAGCAACTGAAATCATGTGGAAACATCACGTTTAGGCAGCGCCTGCATCTCAATATTAAACATATAATATCAATCCAGTCAGAAAATGAACACAGAAACCATCGGCACAGACACACAGTGATAGAAAAACAACTCAAAGTGCAAAATTCCAAGTAGAAGCTCCTCCATTAATTAAGTGCCGGTGTTTTAATTATCAAAAGACTTCACATCTTCTCACTACATCTTCATGTACTCCTCAGACCGAGCTGTGACTCGCACTGATCTCATACCTTATTTTGTTGCAGAGTTTGGAGCAGTCAACACACACACACACACACACACACACAGATACACCCAGACACACACACACACACACACACACACACACACACACACACTTTCAACAGCTGTACAGATCTCTATTTCTGGTGTCTAAAAAAATAATAAAACGTTATATTGGTTTGAGTTCACCTGTGATAATCCTGACCTTGGCTCAGATTATAAAGCTGAATTTCAGTGACTTTTATGATTTTTATTAATATCAGTTCAGGGGTCAGTGCTCAAAAATAGTGTCCAAGTCTCACTAGGTTTTTTTAATTATTATTTTTTAGCCCATAACTGTGAATCTAACACTTCTAAATGTGAATTAAATCTACAGACTACATGCTAGCTAAAGTGGAATTTAATGTCGTATTTCCGAGTATTGTTAATTAAACGTGAAAAAATTATCAGGCAAATTTACTCAAATATTTACATCTTATCATTTTAAACATGCTAGCTAGCATTGTCTGATTTACCAACGACATCCTCAAGATTAGCTTATTCTGAGGTGCTTCCTTAAATAGTTTCATTTGGCACTGATCTAAAAACCACTGTCTGTCTTCCTTTCGGCTTTTTCCCTTTTACTCGGGAGTTGCCACAGCGACGAATCATCTGATTCGCACGTTTGATTTGGCAGAGGTTTTTACGTTGGATGCCCTTCCTGTCACAACCCTTTTTAGCAAGGGACAGAAACACGCTGACGGCTTTGCAGCTCCTCTTTACGAAAGTCAGCAATGGTTCTTTTACATCAACCTCTCACCATAGACAGTGACAGACATGGCCCGCCTTTGATAACCCAGTTAGCTACACTGGGGGAACAGTGACAACCTTGTGGAGAGTGGGACATAAACCATTAACCAATGAAATTAATTGAGAAACCATCCACGATATAATAGCTGTTTGACTGGTACCTACAGATTTCTTGAAAATATTTCAAATAGTTGAAACCGCCAGCCTTCATTTTCATTAAATTTAAACATGATGCGCGACATAAACTGGGGATTCGAATGCTACATTTAGAGCAGGGGTGCGACCAACCAGTCAGAGACCAAGAGCCACATGTTTTACTGCATAACCCCAAACAGCCACATCATACGCATGGGCACACATGAACATCACCCATCGCTCTCTCGCTCTCTCTCTCTCTCTCGCTCTCTCTTTCTCTCTCTCTCTCACACACACACACACACACACACACACACACACACACACACACACACACACACCTCTGCCCAGCCAGATTTATCGTAAATTCACACACCAATATGATAAAATATCAGGTCGGGAATGAGGTCCTGGCCCAACTGGAGGAGTTCAAGTATCTCGGGGTCTTGTTCACAAGTGAGGGAAGGATAAAGCGGGAGATCGACAGACGGATTGCTGCATCCTCTGCCGTAAAGTGGAGCCCGTCATGGTGAAGAAGGAGCTGAGCCGCAAGGCAAATCTCTCAGTTTACCAGTCGGTCTACGTTCCAACCCTCACCTATGGTCACGAGCTTTTGGTAGTGCCTGAAAGAACAAGATCTTGGATACAAGCGGCTGAACTGAGCTTCCTTCGCCGAGTGACGGGGCTCTCGTTTAGAGATAAGGTGAGAAGCTCTACCATCCGAGAAGAGCTCGGAGTAGAACGTAGAACCGCTGCTCCTCCATATTGAGAGGGGCCAGTTGAGGTGGGCCGAGCATCTGGTCAGAATGGGTCCCGATTGCCTCCCTGGTGTGGTGTTTCGGGGGTGTCCAACCAGGAAGGAACCCTGGAGTCGACCTAGGACTCAGAGGAGGGACTATGTCTCTCGGCTTGTCTGGGAACGCCTCGGTGTCCCCCGGGGAGAGCTGGAGGAAGTGGCTGGGGAGAGGAATGTCTGGACCTCTTTGCTTAGTTTGCTGCCCCGCGACCCGACCCCGGAAGACGCGGAAGATAATAATGATGACATGGTAAAATGCATCTTTGAACGTTAGAGTGCAACTGTCATTCAATAGCCGTGTTAATATCCGCTATTCTGTGTTCAACAGTGTGGCGGGACAGTCGGACATCCAATACCACGCGTTTTAGTTTGTCGTTTTTCGGAGACAAGATTTCAACAACGTCACTGATGGATTTTATAACGAACTCTCCTTCATTGTATGGCATTTTGGACCGTGTAATGTTCCACACCAGTTGATACGATGCAAGTGTTATCTCTGAGCACTTCGTAAAGTTTTGAAAAACTCTATCTGCTTTTCTGTCGGACTTTTCAAAGTGAATAACTTGTGCTTGTGAAGTTCAGTCCCTTTCGGCAATTCCTGGTCGAAGTTCGCGTGCGGTGAGCTGAAGTGGCGCTGAAGATTTCAGGTTTTGAAATGCGCCAATGACACCTGACATATAACGCAGCATGGCTTTCCATTACATTCAAGAACAAAACAAACCCCTCCCACCCCATTAACAATGTCCTGTGTCATCTTCATATTTTCATTTTGCTGTACATTTTTTTTCTGCCATTTTAAGAGCAAATTTGACACAAATTGTTGACTGAAATGATCTCGTAAACTGGGAAGCTTTGCAGTATTTTCATCTCACGCACAAAAGCATTTGACAATAATACCGTATCAAACTCAAGAACACGCGCATTAAACAAACACAAACTTTGATATGAACATAAGAGCCGCATCAAACTAGGCAAAGAGACACATGCTGTTGGAATCCGCGGGTTGGTCACTCCTGATTTCGAGCCTCTGATTAGGAAAACTATCATCAGTACAGCAATCACTCCGCTACTCACAATGTATTGGTTGGTTATATTGACTTTGCCCTGGATTTACATTGATGGCATTTGGCAGGCGTCCTCATCCCGAGACATTTACAATTATAATTTTTTTATACATCTGCGCAATCAAGCCCCTGACCTTCATCTCAGTAACCCATTGCCTTATCCACTAAGCCACCACTCGCCTCAGGGATACACGCCAGGGCACAATGTCCATAATCCCCATGATTCAAAAAAGTGTGGTGTTCCATGATTTATGATCCAGCGTGATTTTGGTATAAAAAGGAGGCAATGTGCATCCAAGAGAAGAAACGTAAAAGAACCGTGTTTCTAATCACATCAACATCCCCTACGATGGGGCATCAAGGTTCGATCATGAGACCCTTCAAACCACAATACATTGCAATAATCATGCCATGATTAACGCGATCATCACACATCCACCGACGTCCCTCACTCATCACAATTCTCTCATATTGTGGACACCAGGCCCAATGCAAGCCAGGTTTACTTTAACAAAAACTGAGACGTTTAAATTTGCAAGACAATTTGCTGTTTATATAGCAGAAATGAATCTTCGCTAATGCTAGCTGGATAGCTTGTTACTTTCATCAAAGGCTCCATATTTTTCTACTTTGTTAATTAAACATGACAAACTTGAATTTAGTTCATTCAAACTGAATTGCTAATCTTACCCAGAGAGCTAACACTGGCCTCAGTGCAACCGTAACCAGCCAAAATATGACACGAATGTACATCTAAATAATCACAAACATGATCTTACAACACGATGGATTACTTTTTCTTTTCATTTACTCCGATCAAAATATTTAACGTAGCATGCCAAGCTAATATTACATTGACAGTCCCCTGCTTTGCAAAAATACCATTAGAATAAAATCACTTCACTACTGAAAATGCATTGTTTGTACCTCATAAACATATATTCACTGATGTTAGGCAAAAAAAATAAAAATAAAAAAGGTAAAGTCTGTTGGGCTTTTTACACACGAGCCTAGCAGCTTATCAGGCCCCGGTTTCCATAGTGTGAAGCGACCAGGAGTACAACTCCTCCTGGATGGGACGCTGGTCCATCGCAGGTTACCGTCACGGAATATTTTTACTGGTACACATTTATACTGCTGGGTGAACAGAGGCACACTTGTGGTTGAGACCTTACCCAGGGGTCTTAGCACAGTGGGGGTCTAACTGGGATTTGAACACACAACCTCCTGATCATGAGCGCAGCACCCGAGCCACCACCCCACCGGCCCCATATATATATATATATATATAACTTCATCATCTTCATCATCATCTTCATCATCATTTTCTG
>CM045734.1:58221063-58226063 GCA_024760905.1 Plotosus lineatus
TACTAACACCGGTTCACCACAGGAAAACTTTAACTTTCTGTCGCTCAGATGTTTCAAACACATAATGTTAACCACTCCGTATTAGAATGTCTGCCAAATGCTATAACTTTAAATATAAATTGAGCCTAATGTGGATATCTCGGGACTATGAGACTAATCTTTAATACCCAAAGGAAATCCACACAAGCAGGGAGAACATACAAGGTCCACACAGAATCGCCCTTACCGAGCCCAGGACTAAAACTCAGGATGTGCTCGCTGTAAGGTGGACATGCAAAGAAAAATAACAGTATAATAATAATAATAATAATAATAATAATAATAATAATAATAAATAAATAAAAAGTATTTTGGACTGGGAGCATCGAAGCCAATTCATCATGCCGTGGTGTTGTTGATTATTTTCCGAGAACAGCATGATATTAAACATATCGTACGAATACATCGTGGTTCCATTTGAAAATAAAGCTGAATAAAAAACAGAAATAAACAAACTTCACCTGTCACATTCCCTCATAAAAATAACCCCTACACATGAGCCGGGTGAGCCCACTGAGGGGCTGAAAACTTCACTCCTGCTTAGTCATTGTCACAGCCATCCTGCCAAACCGAATTTCACAGTTAATTAACTAGCATGCGGCTCCTGCTTGCAGTTGTCGTGATCTCTGTAGCATGCTAATGATCGCCGCTAAGTGACAAAGCTCATCTTGGTGTTAGTCGAAGATCACACTGGACATCGTGCCTCATCCCTCAGCTATTTGCCGTTTTCCCTTTAACATCTAATAATATCCCTAAAATAGCATCAATAGCAACGGCAGGGCAACAGCTCCTGCTCGTTCTCCATCACCAACACCATAAATTCTCTTGCGTTAGCATCAGCCGAGCTGTTCGGGACGTGCTAATAACCCTGCACGGTGTATATAAGGAGGCAACAGGAAGTCCACATACAACACTCTGCCTCCGACAAGGAGAAGTGCAGACATACCTAGATTTTCCCCATGGAGGACACAACCACCAAGTCTCCAGTCATGAAGGATGAGACCCAGGTGTGCCGTGACACCGTGCCGCACCCCCCGAGTGACGGCTGGCAGCCCAGTCTGCTCTACAACCAGCACTTCGGCCTTCCTCCCTTCCTGGACTTCAGAGATCTCAGCTGGATGGAGAGCGTATTTCGGAAGCTACGGTGTTCCTCCTGGCCCGGATACGCCCAGGCGGCAGGATTTGCCCCACAGCCGAACCTGAAGATCCACAGAGACGTGGGCGGAGGTGTTTCTGAGGTGTCGAGTCAGCAGAGCAGATGGGCCTTGAGTCTGGACGTGAATCATTTCGCGCCATCGGAGATCACGGTGAGAACACAAGGCGGCTTCCTGGAGGTCGAAGGTCAGTGTGAACGCTTCGTCAGAATTGTCCAGGGGGTTTGATGAATGAAAATGGCTGATGAGGTTGTTTTCTTCACCACAGGGAAGCATGATGAGAGGCAAGACGAGCATGGCTACATCTCCAGATGTTTTCTAAGGAAGTACAAGTGAGTCCTGAGGCTGTGGTTAAAAAAACGTGTCTATTGCCGGGAGTATATGACAGTGTATATCCATATAAGTATTGATTCCCTATACACGCTGCTTTTGATTTGACATCAGGCTTCCTGCTGGAATTGAGGCGGGGAGTATACACTCCTTCATCACTGGAGATGGAGTTCTTTCCATTGAAGCTACGCTACCCCAGATCGCCCCGACGGCTGATGTTACGATCCCGGTCCAGGCAGGTTTTTCTAGTTATTATCTTAAACATCTTGATGTTCAGTGTCCTCGTGTAGCTCCACAGAAAAGTACACTACATACGTTTCAGACGCTCGATTGTTTATAAATACAGACAACACTATACATTGTTTTATGCTTTATTAATCCAGGGCGGGACGGTAGTGCAGTGATTAGCACGTCAGCCTCACAGCAAGTAGGTCCTGGGTTCGATTCCCAGCCTGGGTGTTTCTGTGTGGAGTTTGCATGTTCTCCCCGTGCTTGTGTGGGTTTCCACCAGGTCCTCTGGTTTGCTCCCACAGTCCAAAAACATGCACAACTGGGTTACTTGGCTGATTCAAATCACCCCGAGGTGTGAACGGGAGTATGAATGGTTGTGTGAGTGCACTGCGATGGCCTGGTGAGCTGTCCAGTGTGTACCCCGCCCTTGCCCAGAGTGGGCTGAGATGGGCGCCAGCTTCCCCATGACCCGAGTTAAGATTAAGCGGTTCAGAAAATGAATGGATGAGTGAATGTATTAATTGCAAAGGTCATGGGTTCAATTCCCAAGCTCAGGGTGGAGTGTGTATATTGTGCTTGCGTGGGTTTCCTCCTACGGTCCGAAAACAATTACAGTAGACTAACTGGCCCTTCCAAATCACCACTAGGCGTGAGAGTGAGTCAGTGTGAATGGTTGTATGTTTGCTGTCCCTGCAATGTTCTGGCAAGCTGTTCAGGATGTACCCCACCCTCACCCAGAGTTGGCTGAGATAGTCGCTAGTCGCCCCATGACCCTAATTAAGATTAAAATGAGTGTATTCATCCAACGAGGGAATTTGGCTCCATATTTTGATCCAAGGTGAACACACACACACACACACACACACACACATGCGGAATAGTGAGCGGCCACATTGCAGTACCCAGAGATCAGCTGAGGTTTCAGTGCCTTGCATGGGTGGAAGAAGGGGAGGGTGCTGCTCACTCTTCCCACCAGCACACCTTTTCCCTTCCAGCTGAAGAATGGAACCAGAGACCTCTTGGTCCTTAACCCACTTCTCTCTCCATTCAGCCGCCGCTGCTTATCTTTAGGTCGGACCAGAGAGGAAACAGGTTTTGGAGGGAAACCCATGCATCCCACTGTTCGCCAAAAACTGTCCAGCTGAGGGATCCTCAGGGATCCGGATGTATTTCCAGGGTAGATGTTATGCATATTCCCTCCAGTGAGTTCTTGGTCTATCCAGGGGCCTCCGCCTAAGTGGATGTGCACAGAAAACCTCGAAAGGAGGGTGACCGGGCGATACTTGTAATCGCAGTAATCGTGGGTGCTGTGCTGTTGTTGTTATTGGCCTTCAATGGCAATTTTGTCTTAATGGAGGGGTAAGGGAGCAGCGCCAAGAATTTTCCTGGAAAAGGGAACTCGGAGCAATCCCCTACGTCCCCTACGGTCGGCGGGCATATAGTTGCCGAGTCTCGGGTTCTGTGGCTCAGAGAGGTTTAATTAGCTATTCCAAATTGCCCCGAGTTGTGATTGTGAATGTAAAGAATTGTGTGTGTTACCTGCGGTCCGACAAGCTGCTCTGTCCTATCTGCAACCATAGCTGGATTCAGCCGTTTGGAAAATGACTGAGTGAGAGCAAAGGAGAGAGAGAGAGAGAGAGAGAGAGAGAGAGAGAGAGAGAGAGAGAGAGAGAGAGAGAGAGGAGGGGGTAAGAGGGGAGTGAGCGGGAGGGGGACAGAGAGGGAGATGGAAATGGGAGTCAGAGAGGGAGAGAGAGTGAGGGAGAGAGAAAGATAGTGAAAGGGGGAGAGAGAGAGAGTGAGAGAAAGAGAGAGAGAGAGATAGTGAGAGACAGAGAGAGTGTGTGTGAGAGAGAGAAAGAATGTGTGTGTGTGTGTGTGTGTGTGTGTGTGTGTGTGTGTGTGTGTGTGTGAGAGAGAGAGATAGAGAGACAGAGGGAGAGAGAGAGAGAGAGAGAGAGAGGGAGAGAGAGAGAGAGAGAGAGAGGAGGGGGTAAGAGGGGAGTGAGCGGGTGGGGCACAGAGAGGGAGATGGAAATGGGAGTCAGAGAGGGAGAGAGAAAGATAGTGAAAGGGGAGAGAGAGAGAGTGAGAGAAAGAGAGAGAGAGAGATAGTGAGAGACAGAGAGAGTGTGTGTGTGTGTGAGAGAGAGAGAGAGAGAGAGAGAGAGTGAGAGACAGAGAGAGAATGTGTGTGTGTGTGTGTGTGTGTGTGTGTGTGTGAGAGAGAGAAAGATAGAGAGGGCGAGAGAGAGAGAGAGAGAGAGAGAGAGAGAGAGAATGTGTGTGTGTGTGTGTGTGTGTGTGTGTGTGTGTGTGAGAGATAGAGAGGGAGAGAGAGAGAGAGAAAGAGAGAGTGGAGAGTGTGAGAGAGAGAGAGAATATGTGTGTGTGTGTGTGTGTGTGTGTGTGTGTGTGTGTGTGTGTGTGTGTGTGTGTGAGAGAGAGAGATAGAGATAGAGAGGAGAGAGAGAGAGAGAGAGAGAGAGAGGGAGAGAATGTGTGTGTGTGTGTGTGTGTGTGTGAGTGTGTGTGTGTGTGTGTGTGTGTGTGTGTGTGTGTGTGTGAGAGAGAGAGAGAGAGAGAGAGAGAGAGAGAGAGAGAGAGAGAGAGAGAGAGAGAGAGAGAGATGTATAATGCACTGTATATATACGGGTGGTGTGGTGTAGTGATTTACTCGGCTGCATCACAACAAGAAGTTCCTGAGTTTGTGTCCCCGGCTCGTACGTTCCTGTGTGGAGTTTGTATGTTCTCTCCGTGCTTGTGTGGGTTCCCTCCGGGTTCTTCGGTTTCCTCCCACAGTTCAAAAACATGCACATAGGACTAATTGGCTGTTCCAGATTTCCCGTATGTGCAATTGTGAATAAGAATGGTCGTGTGTGTTGGCCCTGAAACATTCCTGAGAGCTGACCAGGGTGTAGCCCACCTTCACCTAGTGTCGGCTGTTATAAGCTCCAGTCTCACCGCAACCCCGACAGGCTTAAACGGTTCAGTGTGTGAGTGTCGGCGTGATTGTCTCTCATACGGAGTTGACCGTCAGATATACAGCACTGTTTAGAGAACAATATTTTTTTCTGTTTTTGTTTTTAAACAAAATGAGCATTTTAATGTAAAAAGAGCAAAGCTGAACCCCACCTGAGCTTCAATATCCGCAGCACTACCAAGGACGCACAGGCAATTATCAGTGTTTGTGATAAAACACAGGAAAACCCCCAGAGAGATTCCAGATGTTTCAAAAGCATAATA